>JAGKTI010009852.1:12078-23926 GCA_018397915.1 Birgus latro
ACAGCGTGAAAGTTAGAGGAAAGGCCGCGAATGTTACAGAAATGAAGAAGGAGTGAGTCAGACAGTGGTTCCAGGCAGCTCTTTGAGTCGTCACCGGGAGAGGGGCGGATGGTGGGGGCATTTATGGTCCCCCCCCGGGGAGTCCGAGGCATGATTTTTGTGTGCCATTTTCGAAGATAATTTTGAAAAGGAAGTGTAGTGTGTTGCGTGTATGTAGTTTGGTGTTGACAGTTAGAGAAACTTGTATTGGAGAGCATGCTGGTCTACTCTCTGTGTAACTGAGACACTGAAAAAGTTCAGCAAAGGATGGTCAGGAACAAGTCCTGAGGGCTGATGAAACGGGAGCTCCAGCTCTCCCTGTCATCAGCTTTCCATCCTCCTTGGGAGTACTGCCCTGCTCGACTGGTGCTAGTCTCCTCACCTACATGTAGGTCGGTAGCAATATTTTGTTTCACTGACCAATTTTTTCATAATATCTAACCGCTTCACGCAAATTACAGTGAGCCTGTCACCACATCATCATGAAATTCTATACTTTTGTGTTATGCTAAATGAAAATATAGTCATGATGCAAGGATAATGCTTTAGAATTACGTTTCAAGTGACTGGGTTCACAGACATTCATTAAGCCTGTCACATACACCCTATAGTATCTCAGTGATAATACTTTGTGTAGAGACAAGACAGTCCTATTAAAATGTTCATAACTGAAGGTAACTTCCCTAATAATTAATCTAATTATTCGATTACAGTCACTGTAAGTCCATTCACTCACTGTGTACTCCCTTGTTGTTTTGCAGGCAGATTTTGATCCCAGATTGCTCCAGGCTTTTGCAACTTCTGTGTGTGTGTGTGTGTGTGTGTGTGTGTGTGTGTGTGTGTGTGTGTGTGTGGCAGTTCTAGTAGGTGGCTTAGCAGATCTCTTGCATATTGTTCTGAACTGAAAAACCTTTCATAGACACAGCCGTGGGAAGCAACCTATGTCCCTCTGTTCATGCAAATGTATCCATTTTAATATGGTTATTTTTATCATTTGGCATGTGAATCCATCTCAGATAATGACTGCAGGATGTCTTCACAAAACACCCATACACACTACTTGTAGTGAAAAGTACTGTAACCTCATAAAATGTATAAAATAAAGCAGGCTATTCGTTGCACTGGCTGCTCAAAACACACTGTTGTCCTGGCATGTGGTGCCCATGTAACATCACGGGCCAAGGTGACCAATCATAGATGGCCTGCGCAAAACCTACCTTATTTTGGTCCAGAGATGAACACACTGTTTGAGTCTTTACATTGTGCATATAGTCAAGAGATTGTCCTTGAGAGTTCTGTTCTGGTCATTAACATTTCTGTGTACAGCTCCCTGTTCAACGACCACTCCTCTTGCTATAGAAGGCTTTTTTTTTTTTTTTTTTAACTTCCACATCTTCCTTGTGAGTGCTAGGTCCTTTCTTCATTGCCCAGTTCTGTAGCACTTTCTCACATATCAGTAATTTGTGTTGTGCACATTCTTCACTATTATAACTTTCACATTCTTTACAGTAACCCCCTATTAGCCCTCCTGACCAGGGAATAGTCAGTCTGGCTAATATTACATTACCCCCAGGCTCATGTAAATCAGTCTACTCCCTTTTTCCGAAAATCTGTGTTGGACGTAGTCATGTTCATTACTTTTCCAAATTCTAGTATGCTTTCACTCTGATTTCCTCATACCATGCTTACGTTACATCCTCTGTGCACCCCTTTGAATCTTTCTGCCTTTGCACCCACATGAGCAGATTTTATATGGCCAAAACTATAATGCCATCATCCTCAATACCACCAACCTCACATATTAAATCATCCCTGAATCTGTCATTCTCGTTATCATCCAAGCCAACCCATGGAGCATATGCTGATACTTTTGCTGCCAGGAGTTTGCGAAACAGTTGTTTCAACACTGTAATCCATTCATTGACTCACTACATTGATGACATATTCCCCCCATTTCTCTTGGGAAAGCTCATCCACTTAACCACATCTGTCCACACTTCCAAAATAACATACCTACTATTCTTCCCATCAATTATTTTTTGCTGATTTTCCTCAAAACCTAACCTTTTGTATGCAGCAGACATCCACACACCTGCTCAAGTTCTTCACCAGTTTCTCTTCTCTACCCCCTTAAGACACCCACATTCCAAAATGACACTCTGAACCCCGTGAGTGATTTAGTTTCCTTAAGCTTGCTTTTATCGTTTGACTTTGATTTAGTCATAATCAGTAAGAAAAGGAGATGGACCACTGACCACTGGGCCTCTCCTGCCCACACAGCCACAAGCCTAGGCAGTGGACCAAGGACCCTTTGACCACTAGTTGAGAAAAGTGTTGGGGAGAGTATACTGGCAAACTCTCCATGTCACTGACACACTGAAAAGGTTCAGCAAAGGGGGATGGTCAGAATAAACTGAAGTCTAGGGAAACAGGAACACCACTTCTCTCTATCACCAGGTTTCCTTATTTTAACTCAACAAGATAGAATGGTTCTACTCTAAGTTTTATTATAGTCTATGTATCTATCTATCTATAGCCCGACGCCCTTATACCCCAAAGAGTGGCCACAGACAAAACACCTCCAAGTTGCTCTGTCACCCACCATTTGCCTACCCTCCCCCCAGCTCACTCCCCCCTCCCTCATATACCTCTCAACTCCATTCCTTCACCTCATCCTCGGTCTTCCCCTCTCTCTCCCTCCCACCACTTCACCTATATACACCCTCTTGGTCAGTCTTTCATTCTCCATTCTCTCCACATGTCCAAACCACCTCAGTGTATTTCCTTTAATCTCAGCCACATCCACATCCACCCCACAACATTCCTTCACATCTTCATTCGTCAGCCTGTCCCTCCATGTCACTCCACATGCTCCTCTCAAGTAGCTCATTTCCACTGCTCACACTCTTGACTTGTTACCTTCTAGCAAGGTCCACGCCTCGCTTCCATACGTCAGGGTAGGGATCGCAGTACTATCATGCAGTGAATTCTTGACTTCCGTACTCACCGCCCTATTTCTCATCGCCACTTTCAGTGAACCAACAACCTTCCATCCCTACTGTACCCTTTCAAGCATTTCATCCCCAAAACCGCCATCCTTACTCATCACACTACCCAAGTACTTGAATGCACTCACATTCTTCATATCCTCACCATCCAGCCTCACTGTGCATTCTGTGACTTAATTCCTCTCAAACACCATAACTTTACTCTTATTTACATCGGCTTTCATTTACATCGACTTTCAGATTCCTCTTCTTACACACTGACCCAAACTCATTCACCTAACCTTGCAGCTCCCATTCATCTTCACTCAGCAATACTGTATCATCAGCAATGAACAACACCGGAGTCTTCCACATCTCACCCTCATTCATTAGAGCCACCCCCACATCCACTGCCCTACCTTGCACCTACTTTACAACCCCATCCATGTATATAAACAGCCATGGAGACATCACACAACCCTGTTTCAGTCCTACATTCAGATCAAAGAACTCACTCAGCTCACCATCCACTCGCACAGTAGCCCTTCACAGCACTCAACAATTTCCCTTCCACTTCATATATTCGTAATATCTTCCACATATCTTGCCCATCTATTCTGTCATAAGCTTTCTCCAAGTCCATGAAGGCAGCAAACACTTTCTTTCCCTTCTCTAGATACTTCTCCACTAAACATCTTAATACAAATATCTGATCTGCACACCCTTTTCCCTTCCTAAGTCCCCCTTGTTCCTCTTGAACTAGCTCCTCTGTTATATGCCTAACCCTATCAATAAGTATTCCAGCATATTTTCCAGTCACACTAAGAAGGCAAATACCCCTATGGTTACCACATACTTCTCTTTCCTCTTTTCATTTGTATAAAGGAACAATTATATTTGATATCCAGTCCTCTGGAACCCTTCCCTCTTCCCAAGCCAATCTACACAACCTCCATATCCACTCCACAACAATCTGACACCCATACTTCATCATTTCACCACACACTCCATCAATTCCTGGGGCCTTTCCCAACTCGATGTTCTTCATTGCTTCCACTACTTCTGCCCTACTGATCTCTTCCTCCCTCCCCCCACCTCTTCTTCTCCCAGCCATTCCCCAGCCACTTATACTCGCACTGCTCTCACTCTTTACATTCAACAAATCCTCAGAGTGCTCCTTCCATCTGCTCAATTTCTCTCTCTTCTCCACCAGCAATCTTTTATTCCCATCTGTTACTTCCCTACTATATCCCCATTCACACTGTCTTACTTTATTTACCTCCTTCCAAAACAATTTCTTACTCTCCCTCCATTTTACACTCAAATTCTTCCCATACACTTTCTTCTTACTCTCCCTCACCAATCTCTTCACCTCCCTTCAGCTCACATATACCTCTCTCTCTCTTCTCTCTCTCTCTCATCTTCCCCCCTACCTCTGCTTGCTAGCCATTCACTATATGCCTTCTTCTTTTGTCCCACAGCTTGTTTCACCTCATCATTCCACCATGCTGTCCCGTGCACACCCTTGTATCTCCTCCTCACTCCACAAACCACCTCACATGCTGCGCCTATCTCTTCCTTGAAAATCTTACATACATCTTCCACCCCTTCCATCTGCCCTAACTCATACCTTCCCAATCTTTTTTCCACTATGCTCTTATACTCTGCCATTTTCTCACTATCTTCCAACCTCTCCACTATTCTCACAGGAGCTATTTCCTCCTGTCTTCCCCTTCATCTCTTCACCCACTTTCTTTGCAGGCTTACCTTGGCCATCACTAAGTGATGGTCTGAGATTCCATCCTCCACCCTCTTCACACTCTTGCATCCAAGTGAGTGGATGATGGTTGCCACCACCTTCTACTTCTGTTATAGTGACAGAAACAAAATGAAATATTTGGTGTAGAAGGCTTTTTTCCTGTGGAATGGAGAGTAGTAGCATAAGGGAAGAGGGTGGCCAGTGTTATGCATCCTTTGATACAAAACACAGGACTCAGTGCAAATGCTTCAAGAGGACTGTGTGAAGATGTGTTAGTGCCCACATTAAAATCTGGATAATTAAGGTGCTCCAGCCAGATTGAGCCTGTGTAGGTTTAAAGGGAGGCGGTGGCTTAGTCGGTAGAGAGGTGGCCTTCAGTCCCAAAGGACCCAGGTTCAAATCCCCGCTGGGGCGGGGAACAGTTTAAGGATTTGAATTTCATTAAATCAGGCTTTAATAATCTACCAGAAGACCCGCCGACATGTCGTAAAAATACCCCCGCTAATACCAATACACCAGTCCACACCAGTCCTATATGAGACAGCCCTAGCATGTATTCAATATGGACAGTGGGTGTTAGCACCGAAGTGGTGACATGTAGAGGTGTAGGGTATGTAGGAGGACTGCTGGGCCTAGATAGCAGGCTGTGAAGTCTATGCCCAGAGTTGGGTGGTTGGGGTTTATTGCTCATGTAATGCCACCCAAGGCTGTGTGAGACTGGTCATCCTCATCTTAAATATCAGGACCAACTTGCCTAGCCCCTGGCTTCTACACTCCTTATGGGGCAACACAAGTTTAGATGATGTATGTATGAAATTGATTTGGGTAAAGTTTGAAAAGTCATCAGTGAGGGCAGTGGAAGTGGAGCTGTTAAGGAATATGTGCTGACTGTGTAGATTGGACAGGATGAGAAAAGGAAAGAATTCAAGTGAGCTGATGTCATCGTTGATCAACCCCAGTCTCTGTGGCCAAATAGATCCATCAACCAGAGGTAGGCAACTGCCGCTGCAGGGCTGTCCTGTGCAGTGAATGGATGTTTCCTCGTGGTTGGCAAGGGTGACCAGCTGCATTCCCTCAGGTAGTATTGTGTGAGCCATAAGCCACAACCTTTGGACTCTAACCTATATGGGTTCGCAGTTGATTAGATCAACTAAACCTTGTAGACAACCAGATTTTTTTTTTTTTTTGTGCCAGCTTCTCAAAGGCATGGATGTTTGAATTATTATGGCCTGTTCCACTTGCCATGCCATTTGATAATGCTGCTACTTTTATGTTTTGTGTTTTAGATCATACCTCACCATTTTTCTTGTGTGGGAATTAGGGTGATGATAATATTCCTCCTTCCTATGGAATAGGTATGTAGAAAATGGATAATTGAGTTTACTGTATTTCTCTTTCTCTGCTGTGTGGACTGTACCTAACCCTATGAAGGGGAGGGGGTGGGGAGAGAAGGCCAAGATGATCGTGGTTCCCTGTACAGTAAGCTCTCCATTTTGGCTGGTCTATGTTTGGCAGATTTACAGTTGGCAGGAAAATTCAGAATCGTGTCCCCTTTATTTTTACAACTAAAGGCACACAATTGGTGAATAATTCTCAAGCACAAACCACAAACCACTGCCCCAAACAAAAGATTTTGAGGCCAAATGGTTTTCAAAAATCCAAATTTGATATATTGGCTTGAAAAATGCCAACCTGGCAACCCTGTTATTTAGCCCAGTCAGCTGAGACTGTACACAAGATCTGATCACTCTCTGTTTTAATCGCAAACACGAAGAAAACAAGTAAGTGATAGAGGCAATTGAACGTGTAAATGTGAAAGATGACATGGAAGAAGAACATAGCCTGCCAGTGGATATTGACTTTGAAGGTTTTGATGAAATGGTGGCAGAGGCAGAAGCAGCGACGGAGGCAATGGTGGAGGAGAGGCCCAGAAAGGGGACCATGGAGTTGGATGGTAGTCTAACTTTGTCAGCCTTGGATACTAGTTTAGTCTATCATTGCACCTCAGTTTCTGTTTATAGGTTAGTTTTCAAAAGTTATGTTAATATACTATTTACTTATTACCTCTCAGCAATAGAATAAAAGTGGGATAGGAGAAAAATCAAGCTTTTTATTGACCCCTCAGAACCAGTTAAAATTTTTCCCATTTAAGTAAGCCCTTGGATTTGGCAAAATTGGGTTTGGCGAGGTTATTTTGGCTCCAATTAGTCGCCAAAATGGAGGGCTTACTTAACCCGCTGAGTCCCACCAACGTACGATGCACGTCAGTACTTTTTTCCACAGGTAGACTCACCGACGTTCATCGTACATCAGTCAGTTGCAAGGCCCGTTGTTTGCACATTTTTCAAGATTCGGGGGTGATTTTTGATAGGCACATGTGGGAGACCTTCCTCTACTTGCTGTCAAGTGGGGATACTGCCTGGCCCCACATGACCCCCCTCCCCCCCTCCCCTCACACTTGGCAATTCACCTGTTAGCAGTAACCTGGCCAGTAAAGATATGTTGCCCCTCGGTCTCTCCAATGACGAAATTCCCGGTGAAAGTGATTCCTGAGGTGGAGGACAAAGAAACAAAGAAGCTAGAGGAGAACAAACAGAAGTGATGAGGTGGTAGTGTCGTAAAGAAAGGTGCCATCTTCTGTGGTTTTGGGTGAGTGAACAATGCTTTTATCACCTATATTATTGTGTGAAAACCAATATAGACTTGTACTACACATAAATTCGTACCAAATAAATAAATAAATACGTAATATAAAGTGACTTGAATTAGTTAACCTTTCCATAGTTCATTTTCTTTAGCCAGTTACCCTGAGAAATAAGGAAAATGTAAGGCTGACTGACACCTGTACCAACTTTTATAAGCTCAGGAGGGCGATTTCTCTATGAATTTTTGATGTTTCTCACCAAAAGCAGAGGTTTGAGTCCCCCCTCAAAAAAGTTGAAAATCGGTCGGGTTCTGAGGGGGTGTTGGGTAAAAAATCGGTCGGGACTGGATGGGTTAATGTTACAGGCAGCAGCTAAATCAGTTGGAGTGATTAGCTGGGAGCCTTCTTGTTGTGTTATCCTTATATTCCATTTCATAGAACTAAATATCATAGTCATAGTTTTCATTGTAACAAGCAGCCTTGAAAGAAAGGATCATTAGTTTTTTTTTATGCTTGCCTTCCTTTTGTACCCCTTTGTATTAGTGTAGGGACGTGTTTCATGACTGCCTGTCACATATGTTCTATGAGATGAGTGATTGTGGTTCGTGACCACGCTTTAACTCGCCGAGCCCCACCAACGTACGACGCACATCACTACTTTTTTCCACGGACAGGCCCACTGACGTGCATCGTATGTCACTCAATTGCAAGGCCCATCGTGTGCACATTTTTCAACATTCGCGGGTGATTTTTGGTCTATCCTTCTTTCCTTCAATCCTCTTTTGTCTTTCTTTCCTTCATTCTTTCTTTGTCCTTCAGCCTATGGGTGACTTTACACTCCTTCTTCTGCCTTTCTTTCCTTCATTCTTTCCTCATCCTTCTGCCTGTGGGTGACTCTACACTGAGTGACAAGCCAAATGGTTTCCTGTACACCAAGAAACCATTTACTACACTGGGTAGTAACCATATAACCAAATTTTGGCGCCTGGTGGTTTTGTGGGTAATTATGGCACTCCAGTCAGATTGAGCTGGTGAAGCATTATATTCTGGGGGTGGTTGGGGTTTGTTGCTTATGTAATGCCACTCAGGGATGAGTGAGGCTGGTCACTCACATCTTAAATGTCAGGACCAACTTGCCTAGCCCCGGGCTCCTACGCTCCTCTGTGGGGTGACATAGGATTGGATAATGGATGGATTAATATGTGGGAGACCTTCCTCTACTTGCTGTCAAACAGGGATACTGCCTGACCCCACCTGACCCCCCCTCCCCCCACACTGGGCAATTCACCTGTTAGCAGTAACCGGGCCAGTAAAGATATGTTGTCCCACGGTCTCTCCAATGGCGAAATTCACAGTGAAAGTGATTCCTGAGGTGGAGGACAAAGAAACAAAGAAGCTAGAGGTAGAAACAAATAGAAGTCATGAGGTGGTAATGTTGTAAAGGAAGGTGCCATATGCTGTTTTTTTTTTTTATAGGTGCCATATGCTGTTTTTTTTTTTATAGGTGCCATATGCTGTTTTTTTTTTTTATGTGTCCGACTCTGGGCATAGGCTTCACAGCCTGCTATCATGGCCCAGCAGTCCTCCTACATACCATGTCACCACTTCAGCGCTAACACCCACCGTCCATATTGAATACATGCTAGGGCTCTCATACAGGACTGGTGTATTGGTATTAGCGGGGGTATTTTTACGACATGTCGGCGGGTCTTCTGGTAGATCAGTAAAGCCTGATTTGTTGAATTTCAAATCCTTAAACTGTTCCCTGCCCCAGCGAGGATTCGAACCTGGGTCCGTGAGACCGCCTGCCACCTCTCTACCGATTGAGCTGAGTGAACAATGCTTTTATCACCCATATTATTGTGTGAAAACCAATATAGACTTGTACTACACATAAATTCGTACCAAATAAATAAGTAAATATGTAATTTAAAGTGGCTTAAATTAGTTAACCCATTCATAGTTCGTTTTCTTTAGCCAGGTACCCTGAAAAAGAAGGAAAACATAAGGCTGAATGACACCTGTATCAACATTTTTAAGCTCAGGAAGGAGATTTCTATATGAATTTTCGATGTTTCTCACCGAAAGCGGAGGTTTGAGTTTAAAAAAAAAAAAAAAGTTGAAAATCGGTCAGGTTCTGAGGGTGTGTTTCGTAAAAAATCGGTCGAGACTGGGCGGGTTAAATGTAAGGACTGAGTTGCCTTGCCCTGCCCCATGTTTCTTGATGGGCCAGTAGAGGATGGGATGAGGGATGCACTCACTGCAGAATCTCAGCCCCAAAGAGAATACAGCATAAGGAAAAATTTTGTGCAACTTGCACACCTATACATGATAGCATGGTAAAAAAAACCTCTCATACTAGGTTCATTTAACATGAAGTCTTCCTTGTAACACAGTTACAGTAATTTGTAGGCTTACATGAAGGAGTGTTAGTGCCAGCTTTAACATACGGGTGTGAGACTATGGTGTGGCATGACAATAAAAAGTCAAGAGTAAGAGCAGTGGAGATGGGACTGTAGAGGAATGTATGTAGAGTACAGAGAGTGGATAGGATACAGAATAATGTGATTCATGAAAGATACGGAGTGAAGAAGTCTGTGGACACAAGAATTGAAGAGAGTGTACTGAGGTGGTATGGTCATGTGGAGAGAATGGATGACAATACAGTGGTGAAAAAAATATATCTGAGCGAATATGAAGGAGGGAGGAGGAGGCAAAGTAGGCCAAGAAGAAGGTGGAGAGGTATGGTGGATGAGTGTGTGAGGAAGAGAGGTATGGAAGTTGGTGAGGCTAAGGGACTGACAAGAGATTGAGTTGGCTGGATGAATTTTGTGCAGAGAAATGTATGACCAGGGATTTGGCACCCCATTTTTACCTGACAGCATTTGAATTAACTCAGTCAGATAGGTATACGGAAGGATTTGGCACCCCATTTTTACCTGACAGCATTTGAATTAACTCAGTCAGATAGGTATACGTGAAGCTATAGTACATGTTGGAAATCTTTTGGCCTATCAGATGTAGTCAGGATTCCGTGGGCTTGAGTGATGAGTGAATGGAAGCGTGGCCCATTGAATTGGACAAACTTTGGCAATCTGGATGCTGCTACTCCTCACTCCACCCTAAAGGAGGTCCAGATGATGATGTATACATTGTTTTAAGCTGCATTATCTGAACATTTCATTACTGATATCTTTCATTCCATGTTTTTCTTGACAGAAGAGAAAAGTATTGAGGACGATGGAGATGATGGTAGTGCCATCATGGAAGGTGATCATGAACTGGCTCCTGTTGACACCCTCTCTCAAGATGGCTCTCAAAATGCCTATGATGAAGATGAAGATGAGGAGGAATATGAGACAGTGACAGTGACAGATGCTGAGGGAGTGAACTATGATGATAAAATGGACTATGGGGCTGAGATGGATGCCTTGGAAAAGTTAAGAGGTAAGTCTCCAATCGATGAAAACAGTTGATGATAATGATATGGTTCTGCTTGGTAGGTGCCAGCTGTGAAATATTCATAGGAGACATCATTGCATTTCTTCATCACGAGTTTGTTTTGCTTGCCACACTTTCACTTTCTCTTTTGTTATTTATACTGTATTGTTCTTAATACATATAGTTAGTATCCACCATTAGCACACGAGGTGATACAGAGGTACTATGTGCAGAAGTACCACCCCCCCTCCCCCCATCATTCTGGCCTCCTTTCTCACTCTAAGGCAGGGTAAGGAGTAGCAGCGTCCAGACAGCCCAAGTATGCCCAATCCAATGGGCCACGCATCCATTCACTCATTATTCAAGTCCCTAGAATCCTGGCTCCAACTGATATGCCAAAAACTTCCACCACATTCCGTAGCTTCACATTATTATTATTATTAATATGTGTCAAGAGAGGAGGTTTGTGTCAGGAGAGGAGGGTGTGCATTTGTATTAGAGGTAGACTATGAGATAATGCTGATTTTATGTGTGCGGCATGTCGGGGAGAGCAGATGGAGATTGTTAGGCGTGAAAGGATTGAACTTTCTGGTGAGTCTCTTGAGTGTGTGGAGGAGTTTTGTTATCTGGGAGACATGTTATGTGCTGAAGGTGGGGTTGGAGTTAGCTCGGTTGCTAGGGTGAGAAATAGTTGGAAGAAGGTCAGGGAGCTGTTGCCTCTCCTGACATTGAGAGGACTCTTCTTACGTGCTAAGGGGTCTTTGTATGCAGCATGTGTTACTAGTGCGATGCTGTATGGTAGTGAGACCTGGGCAGTAAAGGAAGAGGATATTTGCAGGCTTAAACGTACAGAAATGACAATGATTAGGTGGATGTGCAATGCTTCCCTGTGTGCAAGGGCTGGGGGGGCTGGGTTTACGATGGAAGAGTTGAGAGGTAGGATGGGACTGGAGTGTATTGGTGTTGTGATGAGGAGAG
>JAGKTI010009853.1:0-13769 GCA_018397915.1 Birgus latro
CTTACCTCATTCCCCTCCCCTTCCTTCCCCTCTTACCTCATTCCCCTTCCCTTCCTTCCCCTCTTACCTCAATCCTCTCCCCTTCCTTCCCCTCTTATCTCATTCCCCTCCCCTTCCTTCCCCTCTTACCTAATTCCCCTCCCCTCTTTCCTCACTCCCCTCCCCTCCCTTTCTTACTACCAACCCTCTCCTATCCTCTTACCTCACTCCCCTCCCCTGCCCTTCCCTCGCTTTCCCTCCCTTCTTACCCCACTCCCCTTCCCTTCCCTCCCTTTCCCTCCTGCCTTACCTCACTCTCCTCCCCTTTCTTTTTACCTTACTACCAACCTCTCTCCTATCCTCTTACCTCACTCCCCTCTCCTCTTTTCCCGTCTTCTCTCCCTCCTTTACCTTTCAGAGGAGTACAAAAGAGTAGAAAGGAAAGAAAGCAGCAGCAGACGTGTTGGTTCGTTCGAAGCTGTTTGTTAAAGGGAGAAATATACTTGACAAAACTCTTCTGAGTTAAAGACAAGTCGAGAAAAGCAGGAAGGCTTTACTTTCCCTCCCTTCCTCTCTGCCACCCCTACCTCTCCTATCCCTCCCCTAACCACTTATCTCCATTCCGTCTCCCCTAATCACTTACCTTCCTTTCCACTTCTCTCTTAACCACTTACTCACTCCTCTCCTTTCCCTTACCCTCTTACCTCAGACCCCTCTCATTCCATCCCCTCCTCTCCTGCGTTAGGAAGACTGAGAGAGTGTACCGAAATATGACAAAAAACAACACCTAGATAAAGAAATAATGCGTACGAGGAACGTTTAACAGAGTTAACTGTTTACCGTTGATAAGGGCTGAGACTATGAGGGATTTATTAGTAAATACAAAACCTCCAGGGACATGATTATATGGTCTGCAAAAATGCTTCACAATAGATCGGTCCAGTTGTAATGTTACGTTTCATGTCAAAATAAGAGATTTTTTTTTTTTCAGTAAAACAACATGACTTTTCGTATGATAAGCTGTGAAGCAGTAGTAACCTTTAAAAATAGTCTGGATAAGTGTTTGTCCTCTAATCCCCAGCTAAACATGTTTACCAGTGAATAGAGAAATTTCTGAAATGTAATATTTCTTACAGCACAAAATAAAAAGGACACAGGTACAGAATAACACCGTTATGTACTTCATGCTGACTTCATAATACTTTTCCTTTGAAGTTAAACTAGTGTGGAATATGATTTACAGTCATCCACTTCCATGATTAATCCATGACAGGTTTCCTATGATGGATGGTATTCCTTCGGACATATTCTCACCAGTTTCCGCTAATGAGACTGGTGGATGGGGGAGCCTTCCTGCTTTGATGACTTGTCTTGGACTCACTGAAGAGATATTTTAGCACCTACCCTATAGCGAAGAGCCTCGAAAGGTCCATTGAAAGTGGTTGTTTGCTTTCCTTTGTACTCACATCCCCTCCCCTCCCTTTCTCCTCCCCTCCCTTCTAACGTCACTCCCCTCCCCTCTCAGTCTCATCTGACTTCCCTTTCCCCCGCCACTCCCTTCCCTCCCTCCCTATCCTCTTTTATCTTACCTCTGACTCTTTTTTTTTCTTTTTTTTAATGCACGGAAGAAGGAACCAAAGGCCAGGACCCGCATACTGTTCCTTCCAAGAAAAAGTAAAAACAATACAAAAGAGAGCCAAATTCAAGATCCATTAATTTCGAGATGCCTGGACACACTGCGTTTGAAAGATTGGAGATCATAGGAAGTAGGGAATACAGACAGAGGGAGACAGTTTCAGAGTTGACCAGTTGCATAAATGAAGAACTGGGAGTAACGGTTAACTCTTGCATTAGAGAGTTGGACAGAAAAGGGATGAGAGTTTGTTGCTAGACGGGTACTACGTGCCCGTCGTAGAGGTGGAGGGATGCAAGCAGACAGTTCAAAGGAACAGTGACCGTTGAAGTAGCGATAGAAGAGAGACAAAGAAGCAACAGTACGGCGAAGAGACAAAGGTTGAAGGGAATCAGTAAGAGGAGGAGAGTTAATGAGACGAAAGGCCTTTAACTCTACCCTATTGAGAAGAACTGCATGTGGGGAGCCTCCCCACACATGAGAGTTGTACTCCATACACGGGCGAATAAAACCCGTGTACAAGGTCAACATCTGTGCAGGGGTAAAGAAAGTTCGGAGTCGGCCCAGCACACCTAATCTCTTGGAAGCAGATTTCACAAGAGATGTAATATGTTCTTTCCAAGACAAATCCCGAGAGAATGAAACCCCAAGCATGTTCAAGGATGATGCAGGACTGAGCTGGACATTATTAAACATTAATGGGTAATCCTGAGGAAAATTTTGTCGGGTTGATAAGTGTAAGAACTGAGTTTTTGATGCATTAAAAATAACAAGATTATTTTTACCCCAATCAGAGATATGAGCCAAGTCAGACATTAGGTGTGCCGTAGCCTCATCCCTTTTTTGTTGAAGTAACTGCTGAGATGGACGTTGCAGAAACCGAATGGAAAGGTGAAGGGTGGAATCAGCATATGAGTGGATAGGGTTAGATGTACAGCTTAGAAGGTCGTTGATGAATAAAAGAAAGAGTTGGTGATAGGACAGAACCCTGAGGAACACCACTGTTGATAGGTCTAGGAGAAGAACGATGGCCGTCTACAACAGCAGCTATAGAACGACCAGAAAGGAAGCTAGAGATAAAGGCACAGATAGAAGGATAGAAACCGTAGGAGGGCAGTTTGGAAATCAAAGATTTATGCCAGACTCGATTGAAAGCCTTTGAGATGTCAAGTGCAATGGCAAAGCTTTCGCCAAAGTCCCGAAAGGAGGATGACCAGGAGTCTGAAAGGTAGGTGAGAAGATCGCCAGTGGAGCGTCCCTGACGGAACCCATACTGACGATCAGAAAGAAGGTTGTGACAGGAAAGATGCTTTAAAATTTTTCTGTTAAGAACTGATTCGAAAACTTTTGAGACACAGGATGTTAAAGCAGTTGGACGATAGTTAGAGGGTTGGGAATGGTCACCCTTCTTTGGGACTGGCTGAATGAGAGCAAACTTCCAGCAAGAAGGAAAGGTACAAGTTGACAGACAAAGGCAAAAGAGTTTACCTAGGCAGGGTGTCAGCACAGAAGCACAGTTTTTGAGGACAACAGGAGGGACTCCATCAGGCCCATATGCCTTGTTAATATTGAGGCCAGTGATGGCAGAAAATACATCAGCTGAAGAAATTTTAATGCCAGTCATGAGGAAGTCTGAGGGGGGAAGTGATGGAGGAACAGCACCGGAATCGTCCTCTGGACCCTACTCCGACCTCTGACCTGCTCAGGTGAAGACGTGCTCACAGCTCTCTCAAGGCCCTGTTAAAATAGCGCCTGTCCAACGATTCTCCTGCAGTATGTGTACCAAGGAGTTTAGAAGTGACTTTATGGTGAAGAAGGAAGGTGGCTACACGTGTTGTTTATTTTATGTTAGCAAGTAGCTTTAGTTTAGAAATTAGGAAGAACAAATAAGGCAATTGAAGTACTGTGACAGGTTGAAAGGTTGGGAGAATGAGGCGCTACATGTAGAGGAAGTGGATGCAGTAGTGATAGGGAAGGCAGATAACTTAGAAGCTAGACTAGTTAAGGCTGAGAACAGGCTAGATGACTGTGATGACTTCCAGTCAGTCAAGCAAGGGTACAAGGTTAAGGTAAGTAACAGTAACAGGACTGTGGTTATTAAGAACAGGTTTCAGGTACTAGAGGATGAAGTGCAGGATGACTAGCCTCATACATGTCGGGGATTCGTTGTTTAGGCATCAGGAGAAGGAGTTTTGTGCTAAAGGTTCTTGGAGGAAGCGTTTTTGCTTTCCTGGGTGTAGGATACAGGACGTGACTGAGAGGGTTGATGACTTGGTCAGCAACTCTTCACAAGACTCGGTGTTTGTTACTGTGGTTGGGACGAACAATGTAGCTTCAGGCAAGTCAGAGGAGATCCTTAGGAAGTACAGGGACCTTATTAGGATCTTCAAGGAATGTCGTAGGAAGTTAGTTGTCTGTGGTTTGTTACCAAGATTTGACGTTGGTTATGTAAGTCTCAGAAGAATGATAGGGGTCAATAGGAGGCAAGAAGGTTTGTGCAGAAAGGAGGGTTTGATGTTGCTGATGTCTGGGACAGTTTTAGTCATGACAGAAGTTTATGTAGCAGAGGCGACCTTTACCTCAATATGGTAGGAAATGTTAGGTAAAGTAGGGTGCTAGATGACAGTCTTAGGCATGCTTTAGATAGTGATAGAGAGGTGGACAGAGGGACAGGTAATGATGTAGCTGTTAATAATCCAATCCCTGAGACCAATGGGGGTAGGGTAAGTGAGGCAAGATCAGTCTACCAGAACAACTGGTTGCATCCGACCTCACCCTGGGTGGAGGTAGGAAATCAGGGGATTAGTGGGAAGGGAGGGACTGTAAGGCCATCGGCTTGCTGGAGCACTGGAATTTCGACAGAGGATTTAAACAATTAAACAGAGCTAGTTTTAGTGTATCTTACAGTCCTACTGGATCTGCCTTTTTTTTTTTTATGTGTGATATATGTCTCAGGAAATGCTGGGACATGGGCAAACTAAGAGCCCATCAGAGGTGTGCTAGGCTCGCGCAGGCTGTAACTAACGAGAGGGAGGGGAATCCCTAACCGTGGTGAGGAGTAGGTGAAAGGGTGCATTGGCAACAATGCCCTCAGCATCGGTTAGGAGATTCTGCGCCAGGGTGCGACCTGAGCGGAGTAGTGGCCAGGCAATGGAGGAGATAATGGAGGAGTGGCTCATCAGATCAGACAATGGGGACACGTGTCCGGCTCCGCATCAGAAATTTGCTTGTAACAAAGGAACCCCAAGCACAATCATCGGAGTTTCACCACAAGACAGCTGGGGAGGCCTGGGGGGGGGGGGGGCAGAAGTGGGGCATAAGACGTGGCAGTGGCATACCACGCGGCAGAGCGTGAGCCCTCAGAAATACAGAGTTGGTGGTCAACCTGGGACAGGGGACAGTCTGCCGATGGTGCTAATCCAGGTGGTGACGAGGTGGGAGATGCCGGGCCGGAGTGGAAACGTGACCTCCGGGAGGGAGCAAGCGGAGCTTGCTGCAGCATCAGCAAGCTCATTGCTGGCTATTCCCACATGACCTGGGAGCCAGTGGAGGGTGATGGTGACACCTCTGCCAGAGAGAAGGGAGGCGACGTGGAAGATTGCTGTGAGCAGGAAGACACTGTCAGTCAGAGAAAAAGAGCGGAGTCTCTGCAGTGAGGATAGGGAATCAGTGTGGAGGACTACATGCCTGTGAGAATGGATATAGGCATGGCGCAATGCCACAAGGATGGCCACGAGTTCCGCTTGAAATGCAGAGACTCCTTGGAAGAGTCGCCAGGACTCTGTATATTGACCACATACAAAAGCCGACCCAGCTGAGACATCAGGACAAACAGGGCCGTCCGTGAAGTAAGTGTCTGAGTCAGGGGAGTGTAAGGTAGCCATCTGATGAGGGTCCTCCTGACGTAGGATGGTTGGAATGGGGGAGCGTGGCTTGGCCTCCGAGAGGCAGAGGGTTGTGAATGAAGGAGGGTCCCACGGTGGTGGGGCAGCAAATCTGGGACAGGGTAGGTCTGGATCTCAGCAGATGGCAGGCGCAGCAACCAGACTGTAAGTAACAGCAGTCGTTGTGCGGGCCCAATCACGGTGGGGTAGAGGGGCGGAAGGTCTGCACAGTAGCTGCTTGAGCAGCGGTGACACCGGTAGGTGCGGGAGACATTGCACCAGCTGGAGAGTGATAACTGTCGCCTGTAAAGCAATGCGATGCACCAGTGACAGCAAACCACTCTCCATACATAAATTGACGAGGAGTGCCCAACATGATGCGATGCAGAGCTCGTTATTTTGTAGGACCTCCAGAGAACGAGTAATTGGTGAGGCATTGCCAGTTAGGCAGATGGTACCGTAGTCCACCAAAGACCTAATGGTGTGCACGTAAAATGTCCGGAGGACTCTGTAGGATGCCCCCTAGCTTCGGCTCGAGAGACACCTGACAACAGCAATACGGGTTGAAGCACGCTCCCACAGGTACTTCACGTGTCTTGCAGAGGTGAGGCCGCCGTCAAACCAGACTTCCAGATACTGGTGGAGAGTGATGATGGTGAGCTGATGCCCACCAAGAGTCAGTGGGAAGTCTGGGGGATGGAAGCCAAATGGGATACACTTGGTTTTAGCCAAATTGATTTTGAGGCCCAACTCACTACACCTGTCGTGGAGCTTGGAAAGAGCTGAGTGGGCCTGAGCGAAGAAATCGCGTCTTGTAAAGACAAGGGCTAGATCATCCACGTAGCTGAAGAGGGTCACTCTTGGGCCGTAATCGACGTTTAATAGCCCCTCCACCAGAACACTGAAAAGTAGAGGGCTCAAGACACTAACCTCGGGGGTGCCATTGGTGTGCCGGTAGAAAGGGGAGAAGTGTCCCTGAAAACCGACCCCTGTGGTGTGCTTCATAAAGAAGCCCCTAACCCATGACAACAATGTGCCACCCACTTCCCTGGCAACAAAAGCAGCCAGAATAGTAACAGGACTGGCCAGTTCGAAGGCTTTTTCAAGGTCAAGGAAGACATCCATCCCCCTTCCCCCTCTGAGCTCCTCGAGGAAGGATGCGAGGCAGTGGGTAGCACTCTTGCCAGGATGGTAGGCAAAAATCCTCGGGTGTAGCGGTCCCAAATGCCAGGCAAAGCGAGCTTGCACAACCCTTTCCGCCGTCTTAGCAATGCAGCTAAGAAAGGAGATCGGGTGCATGGCGCCGGGATTTTGAGGTTTAGGAATCAGGTGGATGGTAGCTGTCTTCCACAACCTCAGCAGACGACCCTCAGACCACGAGAGGTTGAGCAGATCAAGTAGCCACTCACTACCGCAATCTCCCACATGAGACAGCACTGAGTAGGGGAGCCTGTCAAGCCCAGGTGCAGTGTCGCCCACGTGGTGCAGCACTTTTTGAAGTTCCCCACTGGTGATGGGTCAGTCAGCAGGATCAGGCCTGTCACAAGGCAGCGTGGATCACAACGACATGGGAGGCAGACAGTTGCACCTATAGGGCCCGGACAGACGGTGGAAGATTGTGGGAGGCGGAGTGATCCACGAAATGCTGTGCCAGATGGCTGGCCTCAGCGGCAGGGTCAGGATGAGAAGGCGAACGAGGAGGACGTGGATCAGCGATGGATCGGATTCTCCTCCACATCTTGCTGAGAGTGGCCTGAGAATCCAGGGTACGACACCACCCGATCCATGCCTCCTCCTTGAGGCGGCGCTTCTCATGGCGTGTAACTGTGACCAGATACCGACAGTGCGGGGATGTTTGGTGCTGCTGATACTGTCTAAGCGCTACATTCAGCCAGTGATTCAGCTCCTTGACCCTGTCACAATAGATCCATCCATCTCTGTAGCACTTCGGGGATAGCTGTTGCATCAGTATAGTGAGTGAGGCCGCCTACGTGAAAGCATGGGCTACCTGATCAGCTCAGCTCTCGAGGTCCGGGGCAGGAGGAAATGCCCCAAAGGCCGCCGCCAAAGTGTGGCTTAAAGCAGCCCAGTCAGCCTTGCAGATATCCCATCTTGGCGGAGGGAATGGGGGAGGCAGAAGTGAAGCCATGGGCAAAGTGACTTGCACTGCAAAGTGATCGCTTGTGAGATGGGGGTGGAGTGGCCACGTTGCCGATCCCACAAGAGGGGAGGGGGTGAAAGACAAGTCGAGGCGACCCCCAGCAACATGTGTGGCCCTGACAGTGTCATTTAAAAGGGAGACACCTCCCATCTCCTCCAGAACTATGGAGATGTGCCGTCCTGCTTAACTGGACGGTAGGGGCAAGGAGAGAAGGGCTTGGTGGACACTGAAGTCACCCCTGATGTACGCAGAACCCGTGGTAGCCTGGGAGAACAGGTCTCCCACCTCCAGAGTGCCCCTGTGGTTTCGGTATACATTGTATACTGTCAGGGGCAACGTTGCCAGGAGGAGGACCACGCCCTGTACCTCAACATCAGGCCCACAGAAGGAAGGGGGGTCGCAATCTGTGGTCCTGAACCAGGATGGCAAAACCCCTCGTGACACCATGCATGTACGGGAGGAGATGAGTGTTGTATCCTGGGAGATGGAAAACAGCCCACTCTGGCAGTAGGGTCTCCTGCAGAAGGAAGACATGAGGTCAGTCTCTCACTGCTGTCTCCAGTAAGAGTGGGAGCTTGCTCCTGGCCCCTAAACGATTTCACTGGATGGGAAGAGGCATCTTGCAGGGAGGGGGATCCATCTGCAAGGCGTCTTCCATTGGAGCCTGGATCACTGGCACCGTTGTTAACACCAGTGGCGTTGGTAAGGGCTCCGCGGGGGGGCACCTGAGTACATGGCACCCGAGCAGCTGGTGGAGGAGCAGAGGGAGGCTGGGCTGTGGCTGGCCACTCCCGTCAAGGCTGCCTGCATGGACGAGGAGAAGCAGAGGAATGGAGATGTCGCTTCTTCTCAATAGCTTCATCTCGAATAAGACTGATCGTGGCCACAGCAAGGTCTGTGTTCAATGGCAGCCCCGTCATGTGTGCAATCATTTGCACCCTGTCAAGGCTATATGTGTCCCCAGTGCCTTGATCTCCTTCATCAAGAAAAGCGGTGGTGGCGACTGTGTAAGAGCCGGGGGGGGGGACGAGGCTCGGAGCTGGGTGGTGGGGCCTGGGGAGAGTAATCTGCCGGAAGGTGGATGTTGGCTGTGGTCTGGCCCTAGAGGAGAGCTGTAGGCAGGGGTGGAAAGTTGGCTGTGTTGAGAGTGGGAGGATTCGGTGCCGTGAAGCGGCGTTGTTGTCCCCTGACAAAAGTGCCTGGGGGAGCTGGAGTTATAATGATGGCATGCTGATGTCTGACCCACACAACCTGCCATTCTCTTCCCTGCTCCACCCTCTTCACCGTTGCTGGGCAGCTGGGGTGCCACGTGTGTAGGACCCAGAGCAATTGGGGCAGTGGGCAGTGACAAGCTCCTTCGCCTTGAAGCGTGCCAGGCACTGCTCTCTGTCGTGGGCACCACTGCAGATCCCACACACCACAGGGCAGGTACAGTTGGTGCAATGGTGTCTGTACTGCTGTAAGTGGTAGCACCTCAGTGGCTCTGGCATGAAGGGGCAAAGGTAAAATGTGCCCCAATTTCCCAGCTCTAGCTGCGGCACTAGAGGGCCACTAAGAGTGATGCACACCTGCTGGGTCTCCTCCTGTGTGCGGCAGTTTTGACACCACGTTGCATTTTCCACCAGGCTGTGCTGGAGGAGGATGTCCACTGGCATGTGCCGGGGATATCTCATTACTGTCACCTTTGTGAGCTGGCCACCCTGAGTCAGCTCTACAAGGTGCACTGGTGACAACTCGTCCTCCGCCTCTGCCTTCAGCCGCAGATACGCCTCCTTGGTAGCAGGAATCAGCATGCAGTTCTCGTTGCGGCCGAGGTGGTCCATAACCGCAAGCCCTGGCAGGCGACGCTCCAGGGCAGCAACCGCATCGTATCTGGTGCCATAACCCAACTGAACCGGGACGCGAAATGTGGGGAAGGAGGAGCAGGGAGGTGGAGGGGCCACAACTGACACCACAGGGTGCCGAGCAGGTGGTGGCTTCCGTGGAGCTGCACAGCTTTTCGCCAGGTGGGAGCAGTTTTCCTGTGCCGTACGCTGTGGTTTCCATGACACAGTGACCCATTCATTTTCCTCTGGAGAGGCAGCAAAAGGTGCAGGGGCGGCAGCCTGGGCAGGGGAGCAGTGGCTGGGGGTGCCTTGGTGTGAATGCCTGGGGACACGCCAGACAGAGCTGAGGTGGGTGATGGTCCAGAGGGAGCAGAAGCTGAGTTGTGTGTGTTATATGTTTTGCAGCAGGACCACGCACAGCACGAGGGGAAGCTGGGTTGGCAGAACTGGTGGTGAGATTAGGTGAGGCATTGTGTACCTCCTCCATCACCTCGTGGAGGTGGGCAACTTTCGCTAAGTGCACCGAGGAGTGAGTTGGGGCCACAGAGCGGAATCGAGCCAGAGTCCCAGTGGAACAAGGAGCAGGGTAAACAGTTGAGGAATCCTCAGGCGTCAAAGAGTGGGAGCTGCCGGAGGAAAGCCTCCGCTCCCGCTTTGCAGCTGCAACTGTTTTAGGTGGGGAGGGCCTTGATGGAGGGGGAGAGGGGACAGGCAGGCCCCAGGGGCCTGAGGATGTGAGAACCCTTCATCCCCGCAACACACACACACACACAGACGTCACACACACTGACACCCAGACACACACAGAAAAATAAACATGAAAAATGGCCAGGTCCCTACAGTGACGGGCAACCTATGCTCCCCGCCCTCTAAATGGCGACGTAGGAGGCCCCGCCACTGCCCCTTTCGGGTCTTCCCTACTCTATCAGAGCCGCCCTCACTGCCTTCTTTAACCAGGCCCTAATGGCCCCCCCCCTCATGGAAGTGCCCTAACGGCACCCCTTCAGGGTTCGGCATCATACTACAGTGAGGGACACTAACAGCAGGCCAAAAAAAATAAAAAATAAATCACTCACACTCACACCTGTGAGGAGACTGTAGCACCAGTCGAGCAGGGCAGTACTCCCAAGGAGGATGGAAAGCTGATGACAGGGAGAGCTGGAGCTCCCGTTTCATCAGCCCTCAGGACTTGTTCCTGACCATCCTCCTTTGCTGAACTTTTTCAGTGTCTCAGTTACACAGAGAGTAGACCAGCATGCTCTCCAATACAAGTTTCTCTAACTGTCAACACCAAACTACATACACGCTACACACTACACTTCCTTTTCAAAATTATCTCGAAAATGGCGCACAAAAATCATGCCTCGGAGTTCCCAGGGGGGGGACCATAAATGCCCCCACCATCCGCCCCTCTCCCGGTGACGACTCAAAGAGCTGCCTGGAACCACTGTCTGACTCACTCCTTCATTTCTGTAACATTCGCGGCCTTTCCTCAAACTTTCACGCTGTCGAGCACCACCTCTTCTCCTCTAAACCTCACCTTCTCTTTCTCACTGAGACTCAGCTGTCTGAGACAACTGACAGCAAACCCTTTTCTGTATCCTCCTACTTTCTCTATTCTCGTTTCAAAGCCAAAGGTGGCTGTTGCGTATATGTACACAACGATCTATCTTGCTCTCGTGTTCCTGAACTTGATTCTTCTGAATTCTCTACTCTCTGGCTTTGGCTTTCCTGTCATTCTCTGACTAAATATATCTGTGCTGTTTACTTATCTCCTAATTCTACTGACTATCAAAAATTCTTTGACTATCTTACTTCTACGATGGAACACATTCTATCCATTTCTCCTTTCTCTGAAATCTCCATTCTAGGAGATTTCAATGTTCACCACCACCTTTGGCTCTCCTCTCCTTTAACTGATTCACCTGGTGAACAAGCCTACATCTTTTCTATCCTTAATGACCTAGAGCAGCTTGTACAGCACCCTACCCGTATCCCTGACCGCCTTGGAGAGAGTTCCAACATACTTGACCTTTTCCTATCAACTAATCCTTTTGCTTACACTGTTCATCTTTTCCCACCATTGGGCTCCTCCGATCATAATCTTATTACCTTAACATGTCCAATCGCTCCAGTACGGCCTGTGGACCCTCCAAAGAAACGCCGCCTGTGGCACTTTGGAGCTGCAGATTGGGAGGCCCTCAGGCAGTACTTCTTTGATTTGCCATGGAATGATTATTGCTTCCTTGGCCGGGAGCCATCTGAGTGTGCCTTGCGCGTTACGGAGGTTATTCTCTCGGGCATGGAAGCATACATTCCTTTCTCATATCCTCTGACTAATGCAAGAAAGCCTTGGTTTAATCACGCTTGTTCTAATGCTGTCCGCAACAAGGAGAGGGCCTATAAGAGGTACTGGAGCCAACCCACCCCTGAATTACACCTTTTATATATTTCTGCCCGGAATCATGCTAAGTCTGTTCTTCGCTCCGCTAAAAACAATTTCATCGGTGCTAAATGTTCCCAACTCTCCAACTCTAATTCTTCTCGCTCCTTCTGGCACCTTGCCAAAAACCTTTCTAACAACTTTACCTCATCATCCTTCCCTCCTCTTTTCTACTCTGATGGCTCTGTAGCTATTTCTTCTCCTGATAAAGCAGATCTCTTCGCTCAGACTTTCTCCTCCAATTCCACCTTAGACGATTCCGGTGCTATTCCTCCATCACTTCCCCCCTCTGACTTCCTCTTGACTGACATTAAAATTTCTTCAGCTGATGTGTTTTCTGCCATCACTGGCCTCAATACTAACAAGGCATATGGTCCTGATGGAGTCCCTCCTGTTGTCCTCAAAAACTGTTTCTGTGCTTACACCCTGCCTAGGTAAACTCTTTCGCCTTAGTCTCTCAACTTGTACCTTTCCTTCTTGCTGGAAGTTTGCTCTCATTCAGCCAATCCCAAAGAAGGGTGACCATTCCCAACCCTCTAACTATCGTCCAATTGCTTTAACATCCTGCGTATCAAAAGTTTTCGAGTCAATTCTTAACAGAAAAATTTTAAAGCACCTTTCCTGTCACAACCTTCTTTCTGATCGTCAGTATGGGTTCCGTCAGGGACGCTCCACTGGCGATCTTCTCACCTACCTTTCAGACTCTTGGTCATCCTCCTTTTGGAATTTTGGTGAAAGCTTTGTCATTGCACTTGACATCTCAAAGGCTTTTGATCGAGTCTGGCATAAATCTTTAATTTCCAAACTGCCCTCCTACGGTTTCTATCCTTCTATCTGTGCCTTCATCTCTAGCTTCCTTTCTGGTCGTTCTATAGCCGCTGTTGTAGACGGCCATCGTTCCTCTCCTAGACCTATCAACAGTGGTGTTCCTCAGGGTTCTGTCCTATCACCTACTCTCTTCCTTTTATTCATCAATGACCTTCTAAGCTGTACATCTAACCCTATCCACTCATATGCTGATGATTCCACCCTTCAACTTTCCATTCGGTTCCTGCAACGTCCATCTCAGCAGTTACTTCAACAAAACAGGGATGAGGCTATGGCACACCTAATGTCTGACTTGGCTCATATCTCTGATTGGGGTAAAAATAATCTTTTTATTTTTAATGCATCAAAAACTCAGTTCTTACACTTATCAACCCAACAAAATCTTCCTCAGGGTTACCCACTAATGTTTAATAATGAACAGTTATGTCCTGCATCATCCTTGAACATGCTTGGGGTTTCATTCTCTCGGGATTTGTCTTGGAAAGAACATATTACATCTCTTGTGAAATCTGCTTCCAAGAGATTAGGTGTGCTAAGCCGATTCCGAACTTTCTTTACCCCTGCACAGTTGTTGACCTTGTACACAGGTTTTATTCGCCCGTGTATGGAGTACAACTCTCATGTGTGGGGAGGCTCCCCACATGCAGCTCTTCTCAATAGGGTGGAGTCAAAGGTTTTTCGTCTCATTAACTCTCCTCCTCTTACTGATTCCCTTCAACCTTTGTCTCTTCACCGCACTGTTGCATCTTTATCTCTCTTCTATCGCTACTTCAATGGTCACTGTTCCTCTGAACTGTCTGCTTGCATCCCTCCACCTCTACGATGGGCACGTAGTACCCGTCTAGCAACAAACTCTCATCCCTTTTCTGTCCAACTCTCTAATGCAAGAGTTAACCGTTACTCCCAGTCCTTCATTTATGCAACTGGTCAACTCTGGAACTGTCTTCCTCTGTCTGTATTTCCTACTTCCTATGATCTCCAGTCTTTCAAACGCAGTGTGTCCAGGCATCTCGAA
>JAGKTI010009853.1:18635-29877 GCA_018397915.1 Birgus latro
AAATCCCAGGAGAAAGCTGAAGGTATGTGCCATATGCATATTTAATTATAATACTCTAGGACTAATAACTGATTTTTGGCAAATATTTTTAAAAAGTCAGTCGGAGCACAAATATCCCCGCGGGAATGGCATGGAAAACCTCTGACAACCCCGCGGTGTAGGGGTTAACTGTGATTGTAAAATCAAAGTTAAACTCTCATGACAAACACCTTATCCGAGAAATGTCGCTACAAAACTATTTAATATTTGAAAAATCACTTCCTGCACAAAACCAAAACCAATGGATAAAAAGAAAAAAAACACATAAATGCAATACAGATCAGTAAAGTGCAAGTTGAAACATACGATTCCTAGTATGTCGAGATTTTCACAGAGAGAGTAATAAACCCATTCTTTTCAGTGTAATATACAGATTGTCCAAGTTACACAAGGAAAATTATATGATGCTGTACGATGAAACAAAATCAGTAATAAAAACAGAGACTGCGTTATTTAGGGGAACTTTAAAAATCTGAATGTTTATTGGAAAAATTCAACTGCAGATAAAGAAAGGAAAAAGTTGTAGGAACTTGATGGCAAGGTGTTTTAACCCGTCCAGTCCCAACTGGTTTTTTACCCAACACACCCTCAGAACCCGACCGACTTTCAACTTTTTTTTTTTTTTGCTCAAACCTCCGCTTTTGGTGAGAAACATCGAAAATTCATAGAGAAATCGCCCTCCTGAGCTTATAACAGGTGTCAGTCAGCCTTACATTTTCCTTCTTTCTCAGGGTACCTGGCTAAAGAAAACAAACTATGGAAGGGTTAACTGATTCAAGCCACTTTAAAATAACATGTTTATTTATTTATTTGGTACGAATTTATGTGTAGTACAAGTCTATATTGGTTTTCACACAATAGTATAGGCGATAAAAGCATTGTTCACTCACCCAAAACCCCAGTATATTGCACCTTCCTTTATGACATTACCACCTCATCACTTCTGCTTGTTTCTCCCTCTAGCTTCTTTGTTTCTTTGTCCTCCACCTCAGGAATCACTTTCACTGTGAATTCGTCATTGGAGAGACCGTGGGGCAACATATCTTTACTGGCCAGGTTACTGCTAACAGGTAAATTGCTGAGTGTGAGGGGGAGGGGGGAAGGAGGGGGCAGGTGGGGCCAGGCAGTATTCCCACTTGCCTACCAAAAATCACCCGTGAATCTTGAAAAATGTGCAAACGACGGGCCTTGCAACTGACTTGCAACTGACTGACGTACGATGCACGTCAGTGGGTCTGTCCGCAGAAAAAAGTAGTGGCGTGCATCGTACGTCGGTGGGACTCGGCGGGTTAATGCCAGACACTGAATACGCCGACGCGCAGGAATAATGCTCATGACCTTGCCGTAGCAACGATCTAATAAATTTATGAGATGGTGCAAATTTTAGCAACAGCGATCATAATATTATTAGACTTGAAGTTAACGTCAACTGTAACACCAGTATAAAGAGTCTTTTATTTCCTAACTTTAAAAAAAACTAACTTGGATAATAATATGAGAAACTAAATTTCCAACATCAACTGGATTAAGTTACTACTAGCAGATATCGTCAAAGAAATGTGGGAAATATTCACTAATGGACTGGTGTCTATCAAACGAGAAAAAATCACAAGAACCTATCAATCTATATATCTATAGCCAGAAGCCATAATCCCGCAAGGGCTGGTTTGACTTTGGAGTTAGCTGTTTTACGGGGAGGGGCACTAACCCTCCACTAACCCATCTGTTGACACGTAGGGAACACATATGGGTTGATTATATGGTTACCACGCAGTGTTGTAAATGGTTTTCTGGCTTACAGGAAACCATTAGGCTTGTCCCTCAATGTAAAGCCACCTGAAAAGAAAAGAAGAGTAATAAAAAGTGACAAGAAAGATTAGGGATATAGGAAGAGAAGAAGGCAGACACAGAAAAAGAATGATAAAGGTGAAGGAAGAGGTAGGCAGCACTATATCAAGAGACTGGATGATGGTCACCACCACCAAGAATCACCCTCAAAAATAATCACAATAATAAACCGGCCTGGACGTCGAAGAATACTGAAAAAAAAAATTAGTTGTAAGACAATAGCATTTAAAAAATATAAATATTTAGGATATCACGATGATGGTACCAAATATTTTTCACTACAGCAGTAATGTACGCATATTATTCAGAAACGTAAACGAGACTATGAGGCAAAAATTTCTCTTGAAGCAAAACCAAACCCTAAATCATTTTGAAATACGGAAGTTAGGGGTGAAGGCCGCAGACGACGCGACGGCCGATGCAGACGACACCAACACCCGCAACCCCCCAAGGACTACCGGGGGTCCGCAGCTGACACCGAGCGGCTTTGAACAGGAACGGCGTACCTGTATCCCTCCCCGACGCCCCTCTTACTCCCAGCCGATGTCCTGGGAAGCTATTAGTCGCCGGCACTTAGTCTCCGGCCGAAAATCCACTCACCAGGTAAAGGGTGGAGTTTGCAATTGCAACTCCACGCAGCACCGCAAGGGGCAGAACCGGTCATGGTGCGTTCCCCAGTTGTACCCCCACTGCAGGGCCGCGGCACAGATGCGTGTTGGTCAGGTAGGACAGGCCACCAGTCGTCCGACTCCTGTAATCATTCCCCCCAGAGTAGAGCTGCAGCATCGGCCACAAGCCGTGCTGGGTACGAGGCAGGATCGGCCATCGTCTGTCCCTCTGCTACTGGTTCTCCTCGCTCCACGTTACAGGCCATTAGCTGTACCAGTGCTACAACCCCCTGGACCACTCCGACAACAGCCACTAGCCATGTCAGGCCAAAGGTAGAGCAGGCCATTAGCTGCACTGAAGCTGTAGGCCCCTGTGCCACCACAACGTCGGCCACTAGCCGCGCCAGGCCAGAGGTAGAGCAGGCCATAGTCCGCTTCTCTCCCACAGATCCTGCAGCTGGAGAGGACCCTTCCCCCGAGCCGTGACAAGGCCTTACCCGAGGTCTTGGTTCCCTGCAACTCCACCAGTGCGAGCAGTAGCCAAGGCGGTGACCTAGCAGACATAGCAGCTGACGTCGGGCCCCGTCAACTACTCCCCCAGCCCAAGGCTCCTGTGTGACGACCCTGACAGTGACGCCACCCTCCAGCCGTTGTTGCAGTCCAGCCATCCCGGGTTCCAGTATCCTGGGTCCTCAGGCACCCCGGGTTCCAGTATCCTGGGTCTTCAGCCACCCCGGGTTCCAGTACCCTGGGTCTTCAGCCACCCCGGGTTCCAGTATCCTGGGTCCTCAGCCACCCCAGGAGTTGCCCCGAACACCAGGGCATGACTTACCTGCTGGTTGGACCTCTCCGAGTCACTCTCTCAGACTCAACGTCAGGCCTGTCTCCTGGCTTTCTTCGGGCAAAGCCCTTAGCCCCACGACTACGTGTGGGGCCCCGCCCAGGGCGTGTCACTCTGCCTGTCCTCCGGACGGAGGAATCAACCTACGGCCCGCAAGTGATAGTAAAACAGATGGACTTTACCAGTGTGTGCCTTCTAGACCCAGATCTATGTATATGGTAGTTTGCACAACGCGAGTGATTCTGTATAGTGTATTCTCGTGGTAAAGTTACCAGGAGCCCAGAGTATAAGATTGGACAAGCCCACTAGTGATTCTGGTCTAGTGTATATCCCGAGTGGAGTCCCATGCCTCCCCCCCCCAGTGAATGAAACACCACAGTGACTAACAGAACAATTATATTGTATCGATCATGCCATCCACTTGCTTATTAAAACTTCTCCCTCCCTAGTGCACAGGCACCTGAGTGAAACACCACAGTGACCAACAGAAGAAATTATATTATACCAATTGTGCTACCCCCTTGTTTATTAAAGACCTTCCCCCCCCCAGTGTACAGGCACGTTAGTTGTGATATGTCTAGCCACCTCCAAGTGTCTCGCTAGAATACCGCAGTCCCCCCTCCCAGTGCATCATAGCGTGGCAGACTCCATTCGAGATAGACTTCCGGCCAGGTGAGTGTCTATTGACACAAGGTGTTAACGTAATTGTATCTTTGCATCGGTGCTGTCCAGTGCTATACGAGTTTGGAAAATTATAGCAAGTGTATTCCTGTGTCCAGAATTGTAAGTGTAATCCAAGTGCCACAGGTGCTGGGTGTATATTACCATACTTTCCCTGAGCCGGTATAGAGACAGAATTCAATTCCGTAATACCTTGAGTTAACCCGTTTCCGGCCAACCCAGAATCTGGTGTATCTATTGATGTAGTATTTGTCTCTGGGAAGATATTTGTAATACATGTATGTAACAATTCACTGCCTTGTTTTTGTGTCAAGTCCTTTCCTTAGAATTGCCGACCCGGTCTTGAATAGGAACCCGCTGTAGCCTGTGCATTTGGAAGGACGAGTAACCGTCTCTCAAATACGTGGCATAACACATTTATTCATTACATCAGGGGTGAGAAAATGTAAAGGATAACACAGGTTTTCCAATAACCATGGAAGGCACCGTTGCTCAAGATAACCAAGCAATAGCAACATTACTCAACAACTCAGTTTACAATGTTTTCACAAAAGAAGACTATGTAAACATTCCCATCTCTCAATAGGTTTTCGGGACCAGATGTTGATAAGTTATTAATAAACGAAGTGACAGGACACGAAATATTTGATTATCTTTGGTAAATTGACCCAAACAAATGAACTGGCCCAGATCAGGTATCTCCTCGTACACTGCGTGAATGTTATAGACAGTTAGCCTTTCCTGTAACTCAAATATTCAGCAAATCATGAATCGAATATAGAATACCTAATCAATGGAAGCTCGCCAATATGCCACCAATCTTTAAGAATGGCGATAAAAAATGTGTCTTAAATTACAGTCCAATCTTAAATTACAGTCCAATAAACCTACTGTCCAGGAGATACTGCGCTGAACCTTCAAATGTTGTCTATAGTTTTGATCTTGTCATATGAAAGCTAAGGATGTGTAGATTAAGAAACTGCCGGGTGCCCTCTTGTCACCCTTGAGAGTTTTGCATAATTCAAGATGGCGTCCAAGATGGTCATCGCCTTAGAAATAAGTTGCATTCACAAAATAATACACATTTGAATTTGTGTAAGTTTGCACATTTCTGTGAGAAGCATTTGCAACCAAATGTTGCATAATAATGCAGATAATTAAGATGGGGCCTTAAATGACCCAAGAAATTACAACTATTTAAAAAAAATATTCGAGCATATCAAATCTAAATTCTGATGACATGTAAAGCCAAATCATGTTTCTAATATTTCAAAATAGGAAAAGTTTATTGGTATTTGAAATGCCTGAGGTAGAGGTAGGTGCTGCAGACGACACCAACACTGCTGCAGACAACACCGACACCCCCAGTCCCCAAAGGACTACCGGGGGTCTGCAGCCTATGCCGGGAGGCTCCAAGAAGGAACGGCTCACCTGTGTGCCTCCCTGGCACCCCTCTTGCTCCCAGCTGATGCCACACCAACGTAGCAATAAAAGACACCCAGTCTCCAGCCGAAATTCCAGTCAGCAGGTCAGGGGTGGAGTTGTCTCAACTCCATGCAACGCCGCGGTACAGGCCACAAGCCATACCGGAAAAGGGGCAGAACCGGCCTCTGTCCTTCCCCAGTTGCCTACCCACTGCAGGGCTGCGATACAGGCCATAAGCCGTATCGGTTGAGCAGGACAGGCCACCAGCCGTTCGTCTCCTGCAGTTCATCCCCCCAGAGTAGCACCGCAGTACAGGCCACAAGCTGTGCTGGGTATGAGGCAGGACAGGCCATCGTCCATCCCTCCACTACTTCTCCATGCAGCCCCACGGTACAGGCCACTAGCCATGCCTCTGCTGCCATCTCCTGTAGGACCGAGATGCAGGCCTCTAGCCGCATATGGCACGAGGCAGAGCAGGCCATTGTCTGCTCCTCCCCTACAGGAGACTCTCCCCCTCGTGGAGACAGGGTACAGTGAACTCCGACTCGTGTTTTCCCTGGGGTCCAAGAGGACAGAAGAACCGCTGTGCAGGCCACCAGTCGCATGGGGGAGGCAGAGCAGGCCACAGTCCACTCCTCACCCTCTGCTCCTAGGATAGCTCCCGATGGGGAAGTCCCTCGTGGAGACAGGGTAGAGCGAACCTTGACTCACGTTTTCCCTGGGTCTAACAGGACAGAGGAACCACCGTGCAGGCCACTAGTTGCATGGGGGAGGCAGAGCAGGCCACAGTCCGCTCCTCACACTCTGCTCCTAGGATAGCTCCCGACGGGGAAGTCCCTTGCCTGGCCCACCCTGTTTCCAGCAGCCAGGCAGGACATACTCCCTCCCGTGCAGGAGGCGAGTCTGGGGTAGACCCTTTCTCAAAGCCGTGGCAAGGCCCTATCCAGGGCATTGGCTCCCTCCAACCCTGCCTATGTGGGCAGCAGCAGCAGCTGAGGCAGAGTTCCAGTGAGCAGAGCAGCTGGCGCTAGGTCCTGCCGGCGATGCTCCCAGCCCGAGGTTCCCGTGAGGTGGCCCTGACAGCGCCACCGCCCTCCCGCAGTTGCCGCAGTCCAGCCACCCTGGGTTCCAGTACCCTGGGTCCCCAGACAGCTCGGGGCCTACCCAGGACTCCAGGGCGTGACCTACCTGATGGTGGGGCCCCACCTGGCACTCCCAGGAGCCGGCGCCAGGCCCGCCTTTTGGCTCTCTTCGGCCCCAGCCCCTAGCCCTGCATCCCTGTGCAGGGCTCCTTGAAGGGCGAGCCTCACCTCACTCCTCCAATCTGAGGCATCAGGAGTCACCCCACAAGTGTAGTAACAAGGGCCCCTTTGCTATATTAAGTAACATTCCCTCCCACAGTGAATTAACAAGTACAGTGCTCTAGAGGAAACTAAATAATTACAAAGCGATCGTGCCGCCCTTGCATATTATTCACCTCCCTTCCCAGTGTAAAGGCACACTAACCCACATGTATCTTACTTATGAGTGTCTGTCTATTGGACGAAAATACTTTAGTCTCCCTCCCATTTTCTGTGAGACAGCACGTGCGCGTCTCTGTTCGGGATATACCGACACAAGTGATCTGTATCTATGATGTATAATGTAATGTAATATAACCAGTGTATCTGTGCCGTCCAGTACTATACGACTGTGGTGAATTGTAACAAGTGTATTTCCTGTGTTAGAGATATCAGTGTAATAGAAGTGCCGTAAATACTGGGTTCATACTACCATACTTTCCCAAAGCCGGTAGAGAGATAGTTTGTTATTCAGTAAAACCTTGCACTAGCCTGTCTCCGGCTAACCCAGAATCTATGTATTAGTGTATGTTATATTTGTCTCTGGGAATATACTTTGAATATTTGTTTGTGAATGGTTACTGCCTCGTTTTTGTGCCCTGTCCTTTCCCTTGAAATGCCGACCCGGTCTTGAAAAAAAAAACACTGTAAGGCTGCGTATTTGAGGGAGCGAGAAGCCGACCCTCAGAAGCGCGACAGATAAAACACACCACCTCTCGCATTCACATCTGAGGAACAAGACGTTGGCCTTCAAATACGTAGCATAACAGTATGCACCACAAATTGCATGTTAACCCTTTTGCATATGGATAAGTTTCATAAGTTTTTTGTTCTATGACATATCGCTCTCTCGCCAACCCCATGCCGCCCTCGGCTTATTTTCACCACCCAAACTTATTTATTTTGCCACATAACCTACATATTCCTATTCGTCGATGTTTGTTCTACACGATAAGCAAGAAAAAAACACACAATACGTACGTTAGGGCACTGTGAATAAACATCCAGGAACATTCATCTCACTTCCCAACATCATAACTCCAATGTATACTAACCTATCTCAAAATGTTATACCATCAGTAGAAAGAGAATTTTATTAGCTTTCGATTGGGACAGTTCCCAGTTTGATACGAGGTATGGTTTTCAAATAATAAGCGAAAAAGTAACATCAATTTCTGACAGACAGATTTTTTTATTCAGGGAGCTCTAGCGCAGTACTATTCTCAGCAGTGTTATGTTTTTATTTCAATATCTTATGCAGAATCTTATGGGCTTTCATTTAAGCCCCAACAGTTCTCCTACGCCTGATAGTTTTCGAGAAAATTGCAAAAAACTACAGTGTACTCACGCCATTTTGTGACTATAGGGCTGTTTCCTGCCTCCCTCTAACCTACTGCACTGTTTCACTATTTCCTTCCACACTAGGTATTGCAAACTATATTGACATGATACACTGACACTCTTTTCATAGATGAATACTCACATTTGGTGAAGGGTAGAGGCAGTTTAGTTCCGGGGCCAGGGTTAGAAACAAAATCTTCGTTGGCTCAGCGGCTGATAATTGCCACAAATGCTCCACAAACACCTAAATTTCCTATTGCAAACACCAAATCTAATCACAACAGTGCCCAAAATCTCTACATAAGCAGTACTGGTATAGTGAAATACGTCGTGCTGCTGTGATGCGGGTAATAGAGTGGATTTAAAGGGACAAGGGACTGTGCACTCCTACCCCACTGACAGCTGGTTTGGTACTAAACAACCTGTATGCACTGACACTGGTATCGGGACCCACAGTTGCCAACTCATTACTTTTGATGAGAGCCAGGCAAGCTATGATGCCTCCAAAAATGACGCAAATCGACCAAAAACTTTTGTTTTCTTTTGTCCTTTATAACGTGTTTGGCGTCATCGTGCATCTTCGCGGAAAGACCCATATGATGCCTAACGCGTCATCGTGCACGAAAGGGTTAAACTTCTATATAGCTTAAAACGAACATTTATCAACACTTTACAAATATCAAAACACCATGGAAGTACCAAACTCATGACCAACACAGCAGTGAAATTCTACCAGTATAAGACTAAATTGTACATCCATAAAACTGTACCAAACTAATTCACGTCTTAATTAGGCCTAGATATTGGAAAATAAAAGTTCTGTGAAATAATATGAAATTACAGTTTCGTTATGATGAACATTTTGTGAGAAAGTATGTTAAATGATGATCTTTACCTTCCAGATCATGAGTGGAACCAAAATGAAACAATAATATTTTAACATACCAAGAATTATTCAGAGAAGTCATTCAAGTGTCCAAAATCTTAAAAATTAATTACACAAGAGATAATTCTCGTAGACTCAAACAGCAGCTTCCAGAAACATAGAAGCAACCAATTTGGGCAAGTCAAGAAATGTAACTCTTATGTATACAAGTTACATGAGTCAAAGAGTGACATTAATGCCCTTTGGTCAGCCTGATTACTGAGCATGTGTATTAAAACATTCACGTCTCCTGCAATTGCAGAGAATTGTGCATGACAAATTGGCTACACTGCAACCACAGCAAGTGAACGGTACGGTGTATCTTCACCTTTGCTGCTACACCGAATTAACTTTAATACATTGTCTGGTGCCAGAGGGACATCAGAGGCACTGTTACAGGACCTAAGGACTTGTTTTCACTATCCTTTATCCGCTCAAAATTTTTCAACGTCCATGCTTGGGGGATGTGGGTCCTTCACTGACTTCCAAATGCTTGTTTGGTAGTGGGCATGCTAGACATTCTCTGCAAATGATTCCTTCGTGGATGGGAAAGAGTTAAGATTTGGTGTCGTTGTACTTCCCTTGCCAAGCTTTGATGACAAAGAGTCACATGAGCCTCTGTCATGCTGTCACAGTGTGAAGCTCCGTAACAGGCAACAATGAATTTCGTGGCTTGTTTCACCACATCTGACACTGGAGCATAAGTGTCGCCAAGAAGTGGCAAAAAACAACCCAGAACGCAATGCCTTTAGCGCAGCACCTTTCCCAATACCATAACTAGAAGCCACAGTGTCACATCCAGACAACACATGAGCCACAAGCATATTCTCTATTATTGCTTGCATGTCAGCTGTCTTCTTGATGTCAATGTCTGCTCTGTCTCTGATTGGTGGTTCCGTGATTATCGTTGTAGTGATATTTTCTGTCAAGCAGTAATATAACAGGAGGATAAAAACATGCATCATCTGAGATTACAGCAATTCCTTGTGGAGAGTCTTGAAGAAAAAGAATTGTTGTATGACGATAACATCATATTCTTCATGGGTTGTATCCATGTCATGCCTATGTACTATTGTCTTGAACAATCTTGACCCACCCAAAGTAGCAGGCGCAAGGGCCTTCACCCACTTCCTGCACCTCAGGTCACAGTCATTGCCACATCGAACAACTACCATTACACCAGTTGCCCAACTACTAGTTTGCAGTTGGCATCACAGCTGATGAAACAGCTGTGATCAGCTATTGTCCAATGGGTTTACCGATGATTAATGATACTGTTATGCAACGGGTTTAAGGTTCAACTTCTTGTCCCTTCGACACGATGCCTAGTGTGGGGTCCTCTTTCTAGACCGGGTTGGGTATTCTAGCAACACAAAGGACAGGGCATAAAAACTCTGGTGAACAACCTTACACGTGTATTACCTTATTTGTTACAACTGAATGCAATACTAGATAGTGAATCACACACAATACAAAAGAAGGTAGTATAGGCACTATCAGTCAGGACCGAAGGACACTGTGGGGGGTGGTGTAGTCTTGAGCTGCTACAGGCGCCAACCGTGGTGTGGGCATCCCATCTGGTGAGGCGGCCTTCATCTGAGACCGCTGTCGGGACTGCTGCTGGGGGCCGGATAGTCTGGGATCAGCTGTGGGGCGGCGTGGTGAGGTGCCCACTGCTGAGGAGGGCCTTAGGGGTGGGCCTCTGGACTGGACCCAAACAGGGAGAGTAAGCACACCCATTTGCACCTACTCCGGTACACTGGATGTCGTTTGGCGGGATGGGGGAGGCCTCAGCTCGGTGTTCTTGGGCTGTCCCGGCGAGTCCGTGGGGTGCGGTCTCTCACTGGCTGTGCCTCCGTCTGGGGGTGCTGTGAAGAGTCCATCATGTGCTGGTGCCGTCGGGAAGCAGTTGTATGGCTCGGACTCCGGGTAGAACACCAGGGCCTTGCCAGACCTCCTGTGGAGAAGGGACTCTGGGTGGAGTGAGTGTGAGGGATCCTGCTCTGCCACAGGTGGAGGTGGGCGAGCAAGGGAAGTCCTCATAAGGGGAAGGTACGGGGGTAGGGGGCGAGGGGCAGCACGTAGTTGTTCCTTCCTCGGCACAGCAGGGGGCCATTGCCAAGTCCCCTATAGCTCGCCCCACGGAAACTACACCCCTAATGCAGCTAGTGGCCGTCACTGGGGTGCGGGTGCG
>JAGKTI010009854.1:0-29877 GCA_018397915.1 Birgus latro
CACTCTTCGAACCCTAGCTTTTTCATTGCCCACATCACCACCTCTCTAGGGACTCTGTCAAAGGCCTTTTCCAAACTGATGGTGTTCTGACCTCAACTCCAACCCTCTTCCTGACTTTTGACAGGTTGACCCTACCTACATCTGTGAAGTTGGCTTGGCTGTCACTTCCTGTGAAGCCCTATGTGCCCACCCCAAGGCGGTGTTTCCACTGTCAGGGGTATGGACATATTAGCAAATTTTCTCGTCATGCACAGGCTGGCCTTCCTGGTGTTTGTGTCTCTTGTGGTGGATACCAGCGACTGTACAGGACCCATTAAATGCTATCACTGTGGTGGTCCTCATGCTGTCTCTTCAAAAAACTGTCCAAGATACTGCCTTGAAAAGGAGATATTATTCATTCATGCATGTGAAAGGGTTTTGTTCTCTGAAGCAAAACGAAGAGCCCAGTCACTCTTCTTTCAGCCGGGGGTTACTTATGCTTCTGTCCTTTTTAGAACTTCAGTACATCACCCTGTATCTCAGAGGCAGCCTCGACCCACTCCAGTACCCAGTCCTTCCACTTGTGATATACAGACTGCTGTTCGCATGATTAGCACTGATGGTGATAATGATGTTTGCCCAACCGGTACTCTGACTGTTTCCACCCACACTTCCGTGGCTGATGACGTGCACACTTCTATGGTGGTGGCAGATGTCCACGTTGACCAAACTCCTTCTCCCACCTTACCCAGCAAGCCCGAGGCTCCATCTGTACTTGGCAAATGTCATCGTTGTTCTTCAGAGTCTTCTGATCATGAAGACCAGACACTTAAGGTCTCAGTTGTTGATACTTCTATCGACACCTGTCCTGTTCCCTCTGCCCAGCAGGCTGAGGGAACTACCCAGGTGACAGCAGAAAATGATGGTTCAGATCTGGTCCGGTCCCCACCTGAGGATGTTGTTGAACAGTTCGTTGGTGCTTCTGATCTGAAGCGTGGGACGGTGTCCTCAAGTGATTCGAGTCCTGTGGGCTCAACTTCTACTTCTGGGGCCTCTGGTGGGGGCACTGGCCATCCTACATCTCTAAAGGCGGCCCCCAAGCTGCCTTCCAAACAAACTGGTGTGCCCTATCCAAGAAGGAGTAAAGTAAAACTTCCTTCCTCATCCTCTCGTTTGCCTTCGGATGTTAGACAGAGGGTGCGGGTTTCTGGTGCTGGGCAGGCTCCTGCAAAGGGACTTCATAAGCATCTCTCCAAACCCACTCACTTGTCAGGTGTACAGTCCCACACTTAATCACCATTCCTCCATTATAGGTTCTATCATCCAGTGGAATTGTTGGGGTTTACGTGCTAACTATGAGGAACTGTGTCATCTTGTTTCTCAATTTACTCCTCTGTGCATGTGCATCCAGGAGACCATGGTAGGTGTTGCTGTTCCTTCCAGTCCTTCTGGCTACCATGCTTTTTATTCTGATCCTGTGCCGGATTAGGATCATCGTGGAGGTGCTGCTATCTTCCTTCACCCAGATAGTCCATACAGTCGTCTGGACATCTCTACTCCCCTGGAGGCTGTTGCTGTCCGGATGTTTTTCCGCTGGCAGTATGCAGTTTGCAGTCTCTATCTCCCTCCTGGTGCTACTGTTGAAAGGGCCTGGAACGCCTTATTCATGGCCTTCCTCCTCCCTTTCTGTTACTAGGAGATATGAATGGTCACTATCCACTATGGGGCGACAGTGAGGCCAACTCTCGAAGTGTAATGCTGGCCTCTTTAGTGGAAAATGAGGAGTTGGGCATTTTAAACTCCAATATAATGACTTATTTCCATAGCCAGACAGGAACTTTTACTGCTGTTGCTTTATTCTTATGCTAAGCTGATGGTGTTTTAGATTTTAGGTGGGATGTGTTGCAAGACATATATGGCAACGACCATTTTCCGTTACTCTTAACTGCTAGTGCAGGTGGACCTCAGCCACGTCTCCCTCGCTGGCTCCTGGATAAGGCTGACTGGTCACATTTCAGGGAATTAAGTTCCATTTCCCGTTCGGTCAATGACTTTGGCTGTGTTACTGAGGCAGTGTCATATTTCAATAACGTGTTGCACTCAGCAGCCCTATTATCTGTTTCAAGAACGAAGGGTCAGTTTCCTAAACGTCCAGTTCCTTGGTGGGACTTTGAGTGCAGTTCTGCAGTGAAAGCCAAGCAAGTCGCCTTCTCTCGACTTTGTCGTAACCGTGGGGATCCTCAGTATTTGATGGCGTTTCAGAGACCACGAGCTCATATGAGGCGGGTTTTAAAGGAGGCCAGGCGTTCACCTTGGAAGGGTCATGTTTCTTCCATCAATTCAAGGACTTCCATCACCCAGGTGTGGAACCGGGTAAGGAAGATTTCAGGAAAATTTACTGTTCACTTCCTTCCTGTTTTATCTGCAGCAGAAGGAACTGTGGCTGATCCTTTTGTTGTTGCAGAGTTGCTTGTTGATCATTTTGCCAGTGTGTCACAGAAGGATTCAAATACACCTTCGGCTTGCCATCGTCAGCACCTAGAGTCACATGGTCTCAGTTTTGCTTCTGCCAGGGGAGAGTCTTACAATGCTCCATTTTCAATTTCTGAACTCCAGACGGCTCTGTCACAGTCCCATGATTCTTCTCCTGGTTATAATGATATTCCTTATGCCTTTTTACATCACCTGCCTGATGAGTCTCTTTTGTTTTTGCTTTCATTGTTTAATAAGATCTGGTGTTCTGAGGGGTTCCCGGCTTGTTGAGTGTTGCTGTAGCTATCCCCATCCCCAAACCAGGTAAGAACCACCTGCAGGCAACAAATTATCAGCCAATTTCTTTGACGTCTTGTATCTGTAAAGTTTTGGAGAAGATGGTCAATGTTAAGCTTGTGTGGTTTTTAGAGAGAGGTGACTTCTTCTCCCCTGCCCAGTATGGTTTTCGAAAAATGCGATCTACCTCTGATTCACTACTCTCTTTGGAATCCTCTGTCCATAAGGCTTTCTCCACTAACCAACACCAGGTCATGGTATTCTTCGATCTGGAGAAAGCATATGACACTGTCTGGTGTCATGGCATTTTACTTTCTCTTCATGAGTTTGGTCTTCATGGGTGCTTGCCTATTTTTATTCAAAAATTTTTATCTAACCGATTTTTAAGGGTCAGAGTGGGAGGAGTGCTTTCTAATGCCGGGGACCTAGAAGATGAAGTATCACAGGGGAGTATCCTTAGTGTTACTCTGTTTGCTGTAGCTATTAACAGCGTCATCAGTGTACTTTCTGATGGTGTATGAGGATCACTATATGTTGATGACCTCTCAATTTTCTTCACAGCATCCAGAATGTCTCGGATAGAGAGGAAGTTGCAGCTTGCTCTCAATAGAATTTCTGACTGGACAGAGTCTTGCAGTTTCCATTTTTCTTTAACAAAGACAGTGGCTATGCATTTTTGTCGTATTCGAGGAGTTCACCCGGATCCTGACTTGTATCTATATGGTCGGCGAATATCCTGTGTGGAACAGTCGCGGTTTCTAGGTCTTCTGTTTGACAGATGACTTACCTGGGTTCCTCATATTCATTCTGTTAAGGCGGCATGTCTAAAAGTTTTGTCTTATGAGGGTGTTGGCTCATACCTCTTGGGGTGCTGACTGTCAGACCCTCCTCCTATTGCATAGGTCTCTAATTCTTCCTAAACTTGAATATGGGTGTGAGGTCTACTCCTCTGCAACAGATGCCCGTCTCCGGTTGTTAAATTCTGTGCATCATGCTGGTGTACGTCTGGCAACCGGGGCATTCAAATCATCCCCGATTTCAAGTTTGTTGGTGGTGCTGGTGTACTCCCCTTGGATTTGCGACGCCAGCTGGTGATGATGAGGTGTTGGTATCGTCTTCACCGCATTCCAGACTCAATTTATTGTGCAATCGTTTTCCAGGATTCTCGATCTTCTGTTTATGACACCCATCCTAGTCTCCTGAAACCCTTTGGTTACAGGGTCAGGTCTGTTATGTTAGACCACTCTGTCCCGAGACTGGTAGTTTGTCCACATCGGATCCCAAGGGTGGGTTCTTGGCTACTCCCTCGTGTGACATTTTGTAGGTCCGTTCTTGGAAAAAAGGGCTCACTTCCCTCTCAGGTGTCTCTTTCTTTTTAGAACATGCCTCAACTCATGAGGGCTCTGGCCCCATCTATACTGACGAGTCTAAGACGGATACTGAAGTGGGATTTGGTGTTGTCTTCCCTTCCTTTTGTAAGGCTGGTAGCCTTCCTGGCATTACTTCGGTGTATACGGCGGAACTGACAGCAATTTTATATGCTCTTAAAATCATTTTTACTCTCCCCCAATCTGTTTTTGTTATTTTTATTGACTCGCATAGTGCTGTATCTGCACTGGAGTCTTAATGCATCCCATCCATTAGTTTTATCAATTTTAGAATGGCTTTTTCTTCTTGGCCATCGTGGCTGCCATGTGGACGTCTGTTGGGTTCCCGCACATGTTGGTGTGGTGGGCAATGAAAGGGCAGATACACTTGCCAAAGCTGCTTCTTTTCAACAGCCCCCAACCGACTACCCATTTCCTACTTCTGATGTAACACCTTACGGTACGCAGTTTGTAAATGTTGGCAGAGACACTGGGATGGTGTTGCTCTTAATAAACTAAAAGAAATCTTTCAGAGAGTGGTTGTGCCAAGGGTTCTTTCCTCCATGCCTCGGGGATTAGAGGTGGCTCTTGCTGGGCTCGCATCAGGCACTCTCGTCTTACACATGGGTTCCTCATGAGTGGTGAATCTCAACCGTACTGTGATGACTGCCTTGTTCCCCTTACTGTCCGTCACATGCTGGTCGAGTGTCCGAGTTTGGGGGACCATCGTCAGAGACTCCTCCATAGGCATAGGGGGTAGATGGTGCCTACTGTTTGTCCACGATGCTTGGTGAAGTCTCTAGCAATTTTACTGATGTTTTTAGTTTTCTTAAGGTGGTGGGCCTCCTTCCACTTTTATAAGTAATGGATACTTTGTAAACCATTCATTTATCTTTTTCAGCGTTTTCTTGCTAACAGACGTTAACCTTATTTTGAATATTTTGAATATGCACTTTTTATTTTGCTGCGTCTTTTACTTTGTTGTCTGGCGGCATATGACCCTAGCAATTGCGCCACCAGGTTTTAATTAATACAATCAAGCAATCAACCCTTCTAGCAACAAACTCACATCCCTTTTCTGTCCAACTCTCTAATGCAAGAGTTAACCGTACTCCCAGTCCTTCATTTATGCAACTGGTCAACTCTGGAACTGTCTTCCTCTGTCTGTATTCCCTACTTCCCATGATCTCCAGTCTTTCAAATGCAGTGTGTCCAGGCATCTCAAAATGAATGGATCTTGAATTTTGAATGGATCTTGAATTTGGCTCTCAATTGTATTGTTTTTTTTTTTCTTGGAAGGAACAGTATGTGGGCCCTTGGCCTTTGGTTCCTTCTTCCTTGCATTAAAAAAAAAAAAAGTTGTGCATGCTACTGGCAGTACTCTCTGTGTGATGCATGAACTGTACCTGCATTATAAACCCTTCATCAAAGCATACTCTCAGGGGAAAGGAATTATCAAGATGATATTCTATTGTGATAACAACATAGTGAATGTGTGGGGAACTTCTACCTTAGGAGCACACTGCCTTGTAATTATTGTGTATCTGCTAGTGCTCACTTTCATTTAGGTGTTCCCTTCAGTGAGCCACTTTGCTGTTAGGTCAATGCATCCCCCCAAAAAATAGAGATGACAATAATACAGTATTACTAAAACCATCCTTATAATTACATTATGTTCCTTTGGGTTTGTGCAGAGAATCACACACAAAGCAGAAAGGCTGCAGTGATCACCTGGATCAGAAAGACCTGGATTTCCTCAGAAATATGCCAGTCACCAAGGAAACTTTTGCTCTTCTTGAAATTGTTCAGGAGCAGTACAGACCAGTGTTCCATGGAGGGACTCTGCCTGTTCCAGCAGTGCCTTCAGCTAGGTTTGTGGTATTTAGGTAACAGAGCCACATACAGAGAAACTGCAGAAATTTTTGGCCTATCAGAGAGTGCTGATTTTAATTGTGTTCATATTGTCTTAAAACATTATTTGCAGTATTGGTCACAGATACATAAAATGGCCAACTGGTGATGACTTAAAGAGAGTTGAGGGAAAATTCAAAGATGTGGCTGGGTTTCCAGGAATTGTTGGAGCATAAGATAAATGCCATGTGGAGATAAAAGAGCCTGATGATGTCCAATCTGATTACCTTGACCGAAAAAACTGACACAGTGTTAACCAAATGGCAGTATGTGACAGTGAGAAATTCTTTATCTTCATTGATGTAGGTTTCCCTGGCTCTGCTCATGACAGCCGAGTTTTCAAGAATACAAAACTCAATCATTTAATGACACATTCGTCAGTAACTGTTTTCCCTACAAATTACTATCACATTATTGGGGATTCTGCTTTTCAATGGTCCATCAACCTTCTCATTCCCTTCTGAGATACAGGAAACTTAAATGATTTGCAGAGAAAATTTAATAGAAAATTGTCACAAAGGAGATGTTATAGAAAATGCTTTTGCTTTCACACAGGTTCAGGCGTATGAAGTTTATTGATGCAGATGTTCAAGGAATTCCCCAGATAGTAAGGGCTTGCTGCATACTCCGTAACATTACCCTACAAAACACTGTAGAAGAAACCCTTCTTCTAAATGAAGGCTCTGCTGAGGTTAATATGATGATGAACATGATATCTTGATCAAATTCATCTGTCCAATGTTAGTTGTACTGGAAAAAGTCTTGTAGAGTGAACCTACTTTGTTTAGAAGAATATCTTGAGTTACATGTTAAGACAGAGTGAAACATTGTGGTACTGTTGTGGATGTGATTGAATGGGGGAAATGGTCCGAGGTTGTATGACCCTGTGGAAATTGTGAAGAGTGAAAGACAGATTAGGATGGTGTGAATAAGGTGGAAGACGATGGGGGATGGGAAGACCAAGAATGTGATGCATGGAAGGAAGGATTGCGGAGAAACAGTAATTGAGAGAGAGGGTGGTGTGTACTGGAGGGATGGTAGCTGTATGGAAGAGGATGGTGTGACATGGAAGCATGGGTCAAAAAACACACCATGGTGATTTTTTAAGTCAAGATTAAACCCCAAGTTACATTCCAAATTATGTCTGTATGCAGATCCTAGTATAATGTTTGCTGATTGTAAAAATTTCAGTTATATGTGTTATTGTTTTAGCATAGGAAGCTTTATTGTGTATACAAGTTACCAATATAAGTCATACCTTAATGCATTACAAAAGGATTCCATTAAACTAAATGAAACTTCAAAAATACCTTTTACTGTCCCCAATCACTCAACACAATATGGAAAACATATGGTTAGCTTGTTAGATTATACTACTGTATACCTTACCTTAAATTACCAGTAATAAGAAACTATCCTTGAAAGCAAGGCTAATAACCATCCCTCTTACATAGAAAAAGAAAAGAATAATACGGTACATATTTGCACCCGAGAACAACAGCATCTCTATACAAAGTAATGTCACTGCTGACACCACAAACGGCAAACAATTTTTGAAGATAACTATGAAGATTAATAATGTAAAGTCTGAGGCATAACAGAAAAAGAATGATGAAGCATTGAACATTATAATGTTGATTGTCTCAGTTCACCCCATGGAAAAACCGGTATCAATTCACCTGAAGCGATGCTTGCATGTATAAAACTGATCTATGTTTCAAGCATTATACACATAACAAAATCAAAATGAATTGAAAATACAGTGAAAAGACTCAGGATTAGCCAATGAAAGGCAATGCACTGGCAGGACTAAAAATATTCTGGCTACTGTCTCTTCTCCCTCTCCAACCTCAGCCTTTCCTCTAGGAGATCCGCTTTCCTTTCCTCAGTATCAAGAATTTTTCCTTTGATTTTCTATCATCTGTTCCATATACTGTATATCCTCTGTCATAAAACACTTCTGATTATCATTAAAATCTTTTCAAGAATTCCTCTAATCCTCTCCCCATCCTTCTGACCTCTTCAACCACCTCTCTATGAAGACCTTCCATCCTCTGAGAATGGGACGGTGGCCGTATTTCCTTCCTTTTGGTAGGTCGACTCACATCTGGTCTGTTGAAAGATGTTAATGGTTGTGGGTCATCTGGATCAATTATTGGAACTTCATTTGCTGGAGGAGGGTCAACTGTTGCACCAGAGGGGCCAGCGCTAGATGTATCATGGGTTGACAAACTGGGGGCAGATAATCCTTCTTCCTCTTTTTTTTTTTATGCAAGGAAAAAGGAACCAAAGGCCATGGGCCTGCAGACTGTTCCTTCTAAGAAAAAACAAAAACAATACAAAAGAGAGCCAAATTCAAGATCCGTTCATTTCGAGATGCCTGGACACACTGCGTTTGAAAGACTGGAGATCATAGGGAGTAGGAAATACTGACAGAGGGATTCAGTTCCAGGGATGACAAGCTGGATAAATGAAGGACTGGGAGTAATGGTTAACACTTGCATTAGAGAGTTGGACAGAAAAGGGATGAAAGGTTGTTGCCACCCGTCGCAGAGGTGGAGGGATGCAAGCAGACAGTTCAGAGGAACAGTGGCCATTAAAGTAGCGAAAGAAAAGAGATAAAGTTGCAACAGTGTGGTGAATAGACAGAAGCTGAAGGGAGCCAGTAAGAGAAGGAGAGTTAATCTGCCGAGTCCCACCGATGTACAATGCACGTCGCTACTTTTTTCTGCGGACAGACTCAACGACGTGCATCATACGTCACGCAGTTGCAAGGCCCATTGCGTGCACATTTTTCAACATTTGCGGGTGGTTTTTGGTAAGCATATGTGAGAGACCTTCCTCTACCTGCTCTCAAGCGAGGATACTGCATGGACACACCTAACCCCCCCTTCCCCCCCTCCCCCCACACAAGGCAATTCAACTGTGAGCAGTAACCTAGCCAGTAAAGGTATGTTGCCCCACTGTCTCTCAAATGACGAAATTCATGGTGAAAGTGATACCTAAGGTGGAGGACAAAGAAACAAAGAAGCTAGAGGTAGAAACAAACAGAAGTGATGAGGTGGGAATGTCTTAAAGGAAGGTGCCACATACTGGGGTTTTGGGTGAGTGAACATTGCTTATAAACACCTATATTATTGTGTGAAAACCAATATAGACTTGTACTACACATAAATTCGTACCAAATAAATGAAATAGATTAAATAAATACGTAATTTAAAGTGGCTTCAATTAGTTAACCCTTCCATTGTTCGTTTTCTTTAGCCAGGTACCCTGAAAAAGAAGGAAAACATAAGGTTGAGTGACACCTGTATCAACATTTTTTTACCTCAGGATCGCGATTTCTCTATGAATTTCCGATATTTCTCACCAAAAGCGAAGGTTTCAGCCAAAAAACAAAAAGTCGAAAATCGGTCGGGATCTGGGGGTAGGCTGGGTAAAAAAAACGGTCAGGACTGGGGGGGTTAATGAGACGAAAAGTCTTTGACTCCACCCTATTAAGAAGTGCTGTATGTGGGGAGCCTCCCCACACATGAGAGTTGTACTCTAAACAGGGGCAAATAGAACCCATGTATAAAGTCAACAACTGTGCAGGGGTAAAGAAGGTTTGGAGTCGGCTTAGTACACCTATTCTCTTGGAACCAGATTTCTCAAGAGATGTAGTATGTTCTTTCCAAGATAAATCCCGAGTGAATGAAACCCTAAGCATGTTCAAGGATGATGCAGGAATGAGCTGGACATTATTAAACATTAGTGGGTTTGTGGAAGATTCTGTCAGGTTGATAGGTGTAAAAACTGAGTCTTTGATGCACTGAAAACAACAAGATTATTTTTACCTCAATCAGAGATACGAGCCAAGTCAGACATTAGGTGTGCCATAGCCTCATCTCTTGTTTGATGAAGTAACCGCTGAGATGGACGCCGCAGGAACTGAATGGAAAGGTAAATGGTGGAGTCATCAGCGTACGAGTGGATAGGGTTAGATGTACAGCTTAGAAGGTCATTGATGAATAAAAGGAAGAGAGTTGGTGTTAGGACAGAGCCCTGAGGAACACCACTGTTGGTAGATCTAGGAGAAGAATGATGGCTGTCTACAACAGCGGCTATAGAATGACCACAAAGGATGCTAGAGATGAAGGCACACATAGAAGGATAGAAACCGTAAGAGAGCAGTCTGGAAATTAAAGATTTAAGCCAGACTCTATCGAAGCCTTTGAGATGTCAAGTGCAATGGCAAAGCTTTTGCCAAAGTCCTGAAAGGAGGATGACCAGGAATGTGAAAGGTATGTGAGAAGACTTCCAGTGGAGCGTCCCTGATGGAACCCATACTGACGATTAGAAAAAAGGTTGTGATAGGAAAGATGCTTTAAAATTTTTCTGTTAAGAATAGACTCGAATACTTTTGAGACACAGGATGTTAAAGCAATTGGATGGTAGTTAGAGGGTTGGGAATGGTCACCCTTCTTTGGGACTGGCTGAATGAGAGCAAACTTCCAGCAAGTTGATGGTACAAGTTGACAGACAAAGGCAAAAAAGTAAACCTAGGCAGGGTGTAAGCACAGAAGCACAGTTTTTGAGGACAACAGGAGGGACTCCATCAGGCCCATATGCCTTGTTAGTATTGAGGCCAGTGATGGCAGAAAATACACCAACTGAAGAAACTTTAAAGTCAGCCATGAGGAAGTGAGAGGGGGGAAGTGACGGAGGAAGAGCACCGGAATTGCATAAGGTGGAATTGGATGAGAAAGTCTGAGCAAAAAGATCTGTTTTATCAGTAGAAGAAATTGCTACAGAGCCATCAGAGTAGAAAAGAGGAAGGAAGGATGATGAGGTAAAGTTGTTAGAAAGCTTTTTGGCAAGGTGCCATGAGCGGGAAGAATTCGAGTTGGGGAGTTGAGAACATTTGGCGTGGATGACATTATTTTTAGCAGAGCGAAGAACAGACTTAGCACGATTCTGGGAAGAAGCATGAGAAAGATGTGATCCAGTGGTGGCTTGGCTCCAGTACCTTCTATAGGCCCTTTCCTTGTTGCAAACAGCATTAGAACAAGCTTGATTAAACCAAGGCTTTCTTGCATTAGACACAGGATATGAGAAAGGAATGTATGCTCTATGTCCGAGAGAATAACCTCCGTAATTTGTAAGGCACACGCAGATGACTCCCGGCCATGGAAGCAATAATCATTCCAGGGAAAATCAAAGAAGTACTGCCTGAGGCCCTCCCAATCCGCAGCTCCAAAGTGCCACAGATGACGTTTCTTTGGAGGGTCCACAGGCCGCACCAGAGTGATAGGACAGGTAAGATAATAAGGCTATGATCAGAGAATGTCAACAGAAAGATTAACAGTTTAAGCAGAATAATTAGCTGTAAGGAAGAGGTCAAGTATGTTGGAGCTCTCTCCAAGGCGGTCAGGGATACGGGTAGAGTGCTGTACAAGCTGCTCTAGGTCAATAAGGATAGAGAAGGTGTAGGCTTGTTCATCAGGTGGATCAGTGAAGGGAGAGCAAAGCTATAGGTTGTGGTGAACATTGAAATCTTGTAGAATGGAGATTTCAAAGAAAGGAGAAATGGTCAGAATGTGTTCCATCATAGAAGTAAGATAGTCAAAAAAGTTTTGATAGCCAGTTTAGTTTGAGGTCTTTCAACTGGCCTTTCATTCAGGAAGGAACACAGGTCATATCTTTGAGGCTTATGAAGTTTGGCCCCTCCCTGTTGTTTTCATATTCTACATGTACCTCCCTCAAAAATGCATATCATAAATTTTTCCATTTAATTTTGCACTGCCGCAATGAGGTCCCAGGATTCTATTGTAGAGAAAAATATGGATTAGTTTGTATTGTTACAATATATTTCACTGCAGCACAAACAGCCCAATATATCCATGTTGCAGCATCTTTCAAGCTTCCCATAACATTCATGTGTTTTAAAACTTTCTAATCAAGTGTTTTCGTAAACATTCGGAACACCAGCTTCTGTACTACTGTAATTTCCAATGAAAAGGAATATTACACATACATATTTCCCAGGACATATATGAACACATTCAAGAACTCTCAAAACACAGATTCAATGGTCAACCAGACATCAAGATTACTGCAGCAATGCCATGTACTTATTTATAAGCAAATGGTGTGTCATTTCAGACACATGGTGTACAATGTCACATCATCATCATCTTCATTTTTCGTCCTTCTGTTCCCATGTTCAAACTGGGGTTGGACGTGTGATGGCTTTTCTCCACTGCTTCCTACCCTGGATTAAATCTTCTCCAATACCCAGTCTTTCCATATCTTGTGTTACAACACCTTTCCATATCTTCTTAGGGCTTCCTGGTGGTGAATGTCCCACCACTTCCAGATTCTCTACTATTCTCACACAGCTCCCTCCCTCATTCCTCCTCACATGACCAAAGCATTTAAGCCGCTTCTGCCTCAAGATGATATCGAGATCCTTCACCCTGCATCTTCTGGCTGCCTCCTCACTCAAAACTCAGCCCTCCTATCTCACTCCTGCCATGTATCTTAACATTCTATGATCAGTACTCCTTAGAACATTCATCAGTCTATCTGTCAAAGCCCATGTTTCAGCACCATACATCAACACTGGTCTAATGCAGGCCTCATATATTTTACTTCTGTCTCAGTGGTGTGTGTTTGTTGACCAATAGGCTAGCTATTTCCTTCCACTTTAACCATGCTGATGCCACTCTTGTTCTAACTGCTCTCTCCACCCCTGCTTCACACTCCAACACATCTCCTAGATAGCAGAACTGCTGCACTTCCTGTAGTGTGCCCCCATTCACCTCTAGTGCATCCTCTGCTTGATCTCCCTCCGTCTCTCTTCTTATGCAGGCTGAGCAGGGGAAATTTTGCACTCCTTTCAAATTCTGCAGACTTGAACACCTTCTATGGCATCACTTATTACACTTCGTGCACAACACTGAGTTCACTCCTACTCCTCTGCCACAGCATCTGCATGGCCATTTTCCTGACTGAATTGTTTCTACTGGCTTCTTGGCTGTCACCATTACCTTTGTCTTAACCATTTTTATATTTATTTCCCTCTTCTCCATTCCATTTTGCCATCTATTAAACATTTGCACCACTTCATCCTTAGTCTCTGCTGTCAACACTAGGTCATCAGCATACAGCAGTTCCCATGGGCTTTCCCCCCTACATTCCAGTGTTGCCTCCTCCATTACAATGTTAAACAGCAATGGACTGAGTGCTGAACCATGATGTACCCCAACTCCTACTCCAAAATTAAATTTCCTGAAGTTCCTGCTATTATCTTGACTTTTGATCTTGTATCAATATGTAGACATGACAGCTGCAATGAGTCTCTCAGGCACATTTTGTCTTCTCAAGGTCCACTCTATAACTCTCCTTGGAACTCTATCAAAAGCTTTTTCCAGGTCCACAAACACAATGTACAAGCATTTCCTCCTCTGTTGAAACTTTTCCTGCAACTGTCTCATGATGAATATTGCATCTATTGTGGATTTACCTGCTCAAAATCCAAGCTGTTGGTTATCTGTCTTCACTATCTGCTTCAGCCTTCCTTCCAGCACCTTTTCGAATATCGTCATTCCACGCTCCAACAGTCTGACCCCTCGGTACTTTCCACGCAGAAGGGTATCTCCTTTGCCTTTTTAAATTGGCACTGTTCAGCTGTCTCTCCAGTCCTCAGGTGGCTGTCCTCCTACTATGTTATAAAAAATCCTTGTCAATTCTTTAACACCAGTACTTCCAGCATTTTTTATAAGATCAGCCATTATACCTATTGGGCCTGGAGCTTTCCCGGTCTTCATTTCCTTTAAGACTATCTCCACTTCAACTTCTATTATGACAGCAACTGGCCCTTCAAATTTTCCCATCTACTCTATCTCATAATTATTTTCTTCATTTAACAGCTCCTCAAAGTACCTCTTCCACCTTTCCAGTAACTATTTCTGCCTCATCAGTTTTTATTTCCCCATTTTCATCCTTTACAAATTTAGCTCCCACCACGTCTTTCCTCTCCTTCCTCATCTGTCTTGCAGTTTGAGACATTTTTGTTCATCCTTGTGCACTCTCCAGACCTCTACTCCAACTTTCCCAGGCCACCCTTTTTGCTCAGCCAACTCAAGGTGGTTGCTTATACTGAAATTCACTAAAAAAGTGTTCGGTATATCGAGGGTTTACTGTATCTAGAGTTTAACATTATCATTCATTTTTTCATTCATTCATCATCCAGTCCTATTTGCTCAATAAAGAGTGTAAGAGCCCAGGGCTAGGTAAGTTGTTCCTAACATTCAAGATGAGTGACTAGCCTCACTCATCCCTGGGTGGCATTACATGAGCAATAAACCCCCACCACCCCTTGGATATAAACCTTCACTGGCTCTATCCGACTGCAGTGCCGTAATTACCCACTAAACCACCAGGTGCCAAAATTTGGTTATATGGTTAGCACCCAGCATAGTAAATGGTTTCCTGGTGTAAAGGAAACCATTTAGCTTGTAACTCAGTATAGAGTTACCCACAAGCAGAAGGAAAAGGAAAGAATGAAGGAAAGAAAGACAGAAGAGGGAGTGTAAAGTCCCCCGTAGGCAGGACGAGGAAAGAATAATGCAAAGAAAGAAGAGGATGGAAGAAAAGAAGGTTGGAGGAGAGGAAACGGCAGACACCCGAGAGCAGCACTAAATCGAGTGAGTGGATGGTGAGTGCCCCCACCTGCAACTGATTATCACCCATGGTTAATAATGTCTTGGCTCAGTAGACCATTTGACACGCTGCATGAAGGATGGCCTGCCACAAGTACAAATAGTACCTAAAGGGTCACTACAGACCTAAGGACTCACAAGTAGTTTTTTTATTCTTTTTATTTTCTACAACCCACTTTTTAAAAATTTTCCATTACACTGACAATCCAGCCTAAGTGATAAAATGTCTTCTCCCTCAGTTGTTAGTGAATGGCACCATGCCTGGTTAAAGCCTGATTTCTTCTTCAAACTTTGCCACATTTACCATAACTATACAGTATAACTGTTCTCATGCCTGAATGAACTGTCAGGTACCAAGTGAATAAGATTTTTTCTGAACAGTTGTCCAGTCACCACATTTTCAAATTTTTTCACTATTGAGCTGATACTGGAGAGGACTTATAATAAAATCAATGACCTTTCATCACACTTGAATTTCTTCACTCCTTAATGAATAAAACAGTGTCGGATGACATCAACTGAGTCAACCGTTTACCACATTCAGCACACTAGATACTCTTCTCTCCACAAAGATTTAATAGGTGTCTGGTGAGATGACATTTCCTACAAAACTGCTTACCACATTCACCACACTTGAAATTCTTCACTCCTGAATGAGTTAATAGGTGCTGAGTGACCCCAAGCTTCTGTGCAAACAGTTTACAACATTCATCACACTTGAAATTCTTCATTCCTACATGAATTAATAGGTGTTTAGTGAGATTAAACTTACGTGCAAATAGTTTACCACATTCATCTCACTTGAAATTCTTCACTCCTGAATGAATTAATTGATGTTTATTGAGATTAGTCTTATGTGCAAATAGTTTACCACATTCATCACACTTGAAATTCTTCACTCCTGAATGAATTAATAGGTGCCGAATGAGATTACGCTTATGTGCAAAGAGTTTACCACATTCATCACACTTAAAATTCTTCACTCCTGAATGAATTAATAGGTGCCGAATGAGATTACGCTTATATGCAAAGAGTTTACCACATTCATCACACTTGAAATTCTTCACTCCTGAATGAATTAATAGGTGTCTGCTGAGATCACCCTTCTTTGCAAATCGTTTACCACATTCAGCACACTTGAAATTCTTCACTTCTGAATGTTAATATGTGCTGAGTGAGATCAACTCTCTGTGCAAACAGTTTACCACATTCATCACTTGAAATTCTTCGCTCCTGAATGAATTAATAGATGTTGAATGAGATTACACTTACGTGCAAATAGTTTACCACATTCATCGCACTTGAAATTCTTCATTCCTGAATGAATTAATAGGTGCTGAGTGAGATTATGCTTATGTGCAAATAGTTTACCACATTCATCACACTTGAAATTCTTCACTCCCGAATGAATCAATAGATGTTGATTGAGATAACTCTTATGTGCAAACAGTTTACCACATTCATCACACTTGAAATTCTTCACTCCTGAATGAATTAATAGATGCTGAGAGAGATTACCCTTCCCTGTAAATTGTTTACCACATTCATCACAATTGAAATTCTTCACTCCTGAATGAACAACCACATGTCGGATAAGTGTGTTCTTAAGAGGAAATGCTTTACCACACTCTAAACATCTGAACTGCTTAACTTCACCTGAGGACACTGTGTTCAGGACAATCTCATTGTCACTAAAGAACATTTTGTCACCCACCTCACACTCTGACTGTACATCTGGTTCTTCCTTTACCACCTCCAATATTTTGTCACCCACCTCACACACTGTCTGTACATCTGGTTCTTCCTTTACCACCTCCAATATTTTGTCACCCACCTCACACTCTGTCTGTACATCTGGTTGTTCCTTTATCACCTCCAATATTTTGTCACTTATGGCACACTCCAATTTAACATTTGAGTCTTTCTTTACCACCTCCATCATATCATTCTTTCCACATCTCTAAACTTCCATCTTCCACTGTACTTCACTTACTCTACGTTGGTGTTACTGTCTATCACAAATAGTAGTACTTACCTTTATTGTACCAATGCTTAGTCATATGATGCACCCATTACAACTGAACAATAACTATCAAAAATTCATTACTATTGCTGGATAATAATTGTAATTACATAAAATGGATAAAATTTCACCACAGACTATCATTCCTTTAATCCTTTGGCTGTGACTTATCATTAAGTGGCCTAAATTAATAAAAAATGAATGTCCTAATTATAACTTTGTTGTTACTTTTCCAATAGGAAATAACCATAAGTTTCCACATTTTGTGTGTGATAAGGGTCAAAAATGCACCCTCCTCTATGAGAAAATTGTGATTCTCTGAGGGAGAAAAAAAAAATGAAAATTAATTTTTGCTACTGTATAATTTTGGTTAAGCAAGGTTTTTCACTTGTATATATACAGTAGACACATGTACACTGTTTGTTGGCGCATTAGAGAGATCAAAATTTACCGTATTTGTATAAGAAAATTGCAATTTTCTGAGAAATATGTGAAAATAATTTGTACTGTTCTCTAATTTTGCTATAATGACGAGATTATTTACTTCACACTAGATTTATCACTTCTATATATACACTAGACATATGTACACTATTTGTTGGCACATAAACAATATCAAAATTTACTATATTTATACAGAAACAACAAATGTGTGGATGGAAATTTGTTTTTTTCGGTTGTGGACTGTGGTCACCTGACACATCACAAAGAATAATTAGTAGGGCAACCACAGTCGCATAACACAGCCGAAGGATTAAATACTGCTAACAAGTGAATGCTTATGAACCGAAACTTTAAACATACAGGCCATCACTGCTGAGTCAAGCTGTCAATTCAGGCTGATATTACCACCGTATTCCTTATTTCAACAGCTTTTACCTATTGTCTCTGCAGCAACAGATACTGCAAAGCATACCACATCAGGTATATCATCCAAGATCAGCTCCTATGTTGGAAAATCAAATCTTCCACAGGACACTACATGGATAATAACCCGTAAGTCGTTGGCTGAGGTACCTCTTGTTAGATGTGCTAAACATAAGATGTACCCTCAGTCCTTTTTTATACTTATCATCCATTACTCAGGCAGCATCCTGATGACGAGTGTTTACAACTGCTTTACTGCTCTGACTCCAGCTGTGAACCCGGAACAACAGCTGCCATTAGACCAGCATCTGCATCAACTTAACCCTTTCGCGCACGGGACCCCGATCTGTTTCATGTGATGTGGTGTGCCAAAGCACAGGACCTCAAATTGTGTGAAAAAGCAAAAAAAAATTAACCAAAAAATAAGTTTTCTGTCAATTTGCATCATATTTTGATGCGTTCTAGCAGCCACATGTCTCTCCTGAGGTAAGACTTTGGCAACACTGCAATGGCTCATATGTGCCTGTACATAGAGATAGAATCTCAGTGCTCCACTAGCAGCCAGACAGCAGGGTCGTGCTGTGTTGCGTTGTCCCTTTAAATCTGCCATTTTCCCCCTCCCACCCAAGGCTGAAGCCATTATTTAATTATTGTGACTGTACAGTGTTTTTGACTATTGTGTGAAGTGACTGTGTCTATTGAACATAGATATATTGTTTGCAAAGCACTGGGGCCCGTTATCAGCTGTTAGGCCTAGAGGCAGGAGTCTGGTTTGTTATAGCAGGGTTTCCACTCACCCTGCCTGTAAATGAGGTATTTTACCCTTATAGTGAAGCCATTACTTATATCTGTGAAACATATAGTGCCTGGATTAGTGAAATAACTGACCTACCATAGCAGGCATTATGTTATGCCATAGAGATACATAGACATATGCATTAGTTGCTAAGGGAGCAGGCGCTTTTGTACGCCATACAGTAAGGAAGGAAACAACAGAGGAGGCTGGGATGGAATCATGTGATAGTGTTTTATATTGCATATGGTTCAGTGTCAAATATATATATAAAATAGTGCAGTGAGTGTTCACTGAGAAATATTGCGTGCATTGACTGACAGCGGAAAGTTACGTAATGATTAGAGACAAGAAAATACGCCATACAGCGACACATACATGACATTATATACGTATGTCGTGCAGCGAATGTTCGTGGAGAAATCTACAGTGTGCATCGCGTGTGTTAGGCAAATGTGGTGGAAGGGTCAGAGAATACGCCACACACACACACACACACTACCTAACTCATCTTCAATTCCTTCAAGTTCCTGCCAGCAGCTCAACACCTCTGGAACAAGTGAGTTATCCATATTTTGTTGATTTGTATATTGACCTATTTGTACATTTCTATATTTTTTTCACAAATAAGTATTGTTTTTTACATATACACATATGAGATGGAAGAAAGTTCAGCTTCAGTATCAGTACATAGCAAAAAGGCTAGTGGTCATGTCAAGTTTCTGAGAGCACTATCAAAGACCTTATGATATTTCACATGTATAATTTGAGTAAAAAATAATAATAATAATAATAAAATCTAATGAGCGAAAAGATATAAGTATTCGTGAGGCAGGGAAATTGAGCGTTTTTATCTCACTTACGGGCAAGGAAGAGTATTCTATCTTTGTCGTCCATTTACTCCAAAATTATTGAACGTATCGATTTCCTGTAAGAACCACGATAAAGATCAGTGAATTCTACGTATGTACAGGACATAACTATGTAATTTCTCTAATGAAAAGTTGTTGTTACGTAGGTGGTTATTCTGCGCACATGACGAAAGTGCACTGCGGCCGCGAGTACCCTGTAGTTTTTTGCGATTTACTTGGAAACTATGAGGCATATCACAACAAATAGGTACCAGGAGAAAGCTTATGAAATTCTAGATAAGATTATGTAATGAAAACGTAAGGTGTGCGAGAAAACTTCTGCAGTATACCTCCCTGAACAAAAATCAATTATTTTTACAAAAATGGCTTTTAGTTTTTGGCTATTTCCTCAAAAACTACAAATCGCATCACAACCGTACACACCTCATTAGAAAGCCAATGAAATTCTCTGTTAAAACTTATAACATTTTTCTGTATGATGGAAAACATTTGAACGACGATGTTGGGAAGTGAGATCAAGGTTCCGAAATGTTTATTCACGGTGGCCTAATATACTTTTATTCGTATTTTTCTGGTTTTTCTTTTGGCTTATTAGCTAGAACAAACATCGGCAAATAAGATGATGTGGGTTTCAGGGCCATATTTAGAGGTTTGGGTGGCGAAAATAAGGCAAGAATACGTGTAATATGAGTCGCGCGGGTGCCCTGGTGCAAGTAAAATCGTGAGCCGTGAAACTTAATAAAACTTACATGTGCGCAAAAGGGTTAATAACACTGTCCAGTGAACTCTAATTTTGCATGGAGCTCATTTATGGTATGTGGGGAAACAAGAGAGGAATAAAAAAAAGTTCTGATTCATTTTATGGTTATTATATTTGCTGAGCAATAAAAGACATATAGAACTGTATATAATGACAGCTAAAGAAAAAAATGTTGTCTTATTAAGGGCTAATTTGCAAATCTCTGTGTACAAGAACTGTTATAAACAAAAAATACAATTTATTTAACATTTAATATCACTTTGTGGCATTCATAACTGATACATCTTTAACCCTTAAAATGTGATGTTCCTTCCATAAGTCATCATTAAGTAACTGCTGCATTACTTTTGGAATGTATTCTGAATTTCCTATCACCTCATTATTGTGCATCGGAGACATGGATAACATCAATGGTGGCACAATTTGACAGTAAGCCATTGTATACTGGAATCATTCCTATACTGAAGATAAAAAAACTTAAGAGCCAAAAGAGGGACCTCTGGGAAAATTTCTGATTCACTTTTCCCCAATACTAAAGAAGGGGGGATTCTTAAGCTTCTTTTTGTGCAGATTCCATTTGCACAATGCACGGTATAACTTGGTAATACATCAGCCATGCAAAATAATGGTTTATGGTAGAACACTTTATAAAGGCAGAGCCAGAAACATCAACATAAAGATCTGAGTCTTGGCACAATCATTACCATTTACCTGGAGTCTGCAGAGTCCACATCAGCTCTGATGAACTGACTGCAAGCTGCCTTGTGCATGTCCAGTTGCTCTCTCACCACACACCTGAATCACAGATCACTGCAATACACACACAAAGTATACTATCTAGCGGACAAGAACTTAATGTTACATCAGTGCAACTATGTAATACTTTTAGAAGTCAATGGCCTGGAATCAACAGATTAATGTGTACTTCCTGAGGAAATACAGAAACCAGGAAAGCTTAAATGTAAGTACGGTATTCATAAAACAAAGATACATACAGCAACTGTAATTAATATAACAATGACTGAAGGTAGTGGGTGGTGGCAACCATCATCCACTCATTTGGTGCATTGTAGTACTAAACTTCTCCCTTCCCCCTTCTCATTGTATTTATGTGTCTGCCTTCCTCTTATCTTACCTCTCCCTTCCCTTTCTGTTACTTTTAATGACTCTCCTTTCCAGATCAGGAGGCCCTATGCTCAGTAACAACCCTAATAGTCTCCTATAACCCAGGAAACCATTACAACTCTGGTTGGTAACAATATAACCAAATTGCAGGGTGAAGTGGAGCCTGCTATGGTACCCCTATTAGCTGGGCAGAGAGATGCAAATGTAGCATTCATCCAGGAACCAAACCTCCACACTATTCTCGACACCTAGCTTAGGTTAGGCACTGTCAGCCACAAAGGAACATCAGGTCATTGCATGGGACAAACCTGTAGTATTGCTTGCCTTTAGCAGACAGTCTGGGGTTAAGGGGAAAAAAAAAAATTAATATATCACACATCTGGCAAGTCCTATGTGGTGAATACGGGTACCAAGTTACTTCACCTAATGCCACCTCTGCACCACTAAACAATAGGCGGCTACTGGTTGTTCCCACATTTGTTTCCTAATGTAGACTGGTTGCCTCCAATACCAGTGTAGTGCTGTTACACTGACTTATTTTGGGTTCTGTTGCTGCCAAAACCCTCTAGAATCATAGGACTGACGTTCTGCACTCTGTCACTGCCAATCCCTTTAGAATTATAGGACATTAAAAAGGACAACCACATTGGATTCAAAGTCATAGAAGGTGCTATCCAAAATTTTCAGGACAGAGATCACTACACCTAAATGTACTGCAGTAGCACCTCTAGGTGGCAGTACTAACATGCATTGTGAGTCAGTGTGTCACGCGGCAAGGAGCTATGCAGATGTGGGGATTTGTGACATTCATTGTTTTGCTCTCGTGCATGTGTCGTCAGGCAATTTTCGGAATGATATAAAAAAGGAACAGTGACTTTGCATCAAATTTTCTGCAAACCTCAGAAAAAATGCAAAAGAGACAGTGACAATGATTAAACAAGTGTTCAGTGAGCAATCTCTTGGTTGGACACAGGTGTTTCAGTGGCAAGCACGGCTCAAGACTGGTCGAACATTGGCTGACGATGACAACCACACAGGGAGGCCCTCAACCAGCACAACTCCTCTGAATGTCGCAAAAATTCAGTAGCTCATCCACAAGGATTGTCGTCGGAGCATTGACAGTATTGGTGAGGAGGTGGGAGTTGGTTTTGTGACATGTAAGAGGATTCTCACTGAAGAACTGGGCAAGCCATGCATCACAGCCAAATTTGTTCCCAGGCTCATAACAGCTGACCACATGCAGCAACGCATCAGTGTCTGCACTGAGCTTCTTGATCTTGCCTCAGAAGATGAAACCTTCTTGTTCAGGCCCTCTGTGACTTTTTTCTGTTCCCAAAAATGAAGATTCAGCTGAGAGGGCATTCTTTTGATACCACTGAGGACATCCAGATGGATAGCATGCATGCTTGACACTTGTCGAAAAGGACTTCCAGGGAATGTTCCAGCAACAAAGAAAGCAATGGGACTGGTGTATCAATGCGCAAGGGAACTACTATGAAAGTGATGGTGGCTAATAGGAGCTATGGTGAGTTTTCAAATTTACATAGCATTAATCCAGAAAATTATGGATAGCACCTTGTATATAACCCCTCCAGTTCAGTATATTTTTCCATAAGCTGAGTAAATTCGTCCTTACATATCCATAATAACTGAAGACAGGACAACATGAGCCTAGTTTAATACCTCATATTACAAGCCAAATCTTACTGTACCTATTCAAACACACGTTACCTAACTATTGTTGTCTAACCTAACAATATAACCTAACTCAACAAAAAATAACCTACCCTAACTTAACCAAGCCAACCCTAACCTAACCTAACGCAGTCTAAACTAACTTTATTTAACCATAACCTAGCCTAATCTAACCTAAACTAACCCATGGTAACTTATCCAAACACACTGAAATATTAATTAGTATAATAATTTGGCATTAAATTACTTATTTAAAGTGGAAATATGAGAATTACAAGTCTTTCATCATCGCCTTACATTCAACAGAATTTTTTTTTTTTTTTTACAAATTATCACTGAGCCTGGCACGATGCAGTACCCTGATCCATGATGTTTGTGCTAATCTAACCCACTGAATGATTACCTTACTGTGTATTTATGATAATACATGGTCATCTAAGTTTCCATTAATGAAATTTTTATTAATAATTACTAAAACCATTGAGTGATTTGCTGCTGACTGTTGGTGGCCTTCATGTCAGCCACCTCAACCTGTAGGCCTGTCCCAGGCCAGGACTTGTGTTCTTACCTAATTGTATCTTTGCAGGAATGTGTCAAGCTCGTACTGTCCCGTGTCTTAAACCATTTTCATCATACATCTCCTTAAATTTATGAATTGTTTTGGCACACACTATTTCATTCGGTAGTGCTGTCTCAGGTGGCCAAGGCAGAAGGGGCTTTACTGGGAAATTACCAGGATTCTTCCTTGACACATTATTCCTTCTATTACATCTTTTTATTCTGTTCAATCCTATGTATCCCAGTCATTCCCGTAAAACTGAAAGGTAATCATTTCTTTGTCTACGAAACAAACTCAAACATTTAACTTCTTATTTTGAATAATATCAGTAAATCCAACATGTTAGGTCTTCTTCAGTTATGTCCTAACATTATGATACATCATTCACATACTGTACTACAGGCAAATATAATAGGATACTATAGATATACTGAAATATAATACTGTACCTCGGTCACCTCTCAGCTTGGCCCCTGAGGCCGTAGTTTGCTATGGTTGGTGGCAGTTCGCATAAGACAAAGCAAAACAGATCCGGATTTGTTGACAAATTGCCAACGATTGAAGTGACACCTTTTGCACAGTGTTACTAAACTACAAATAAAGATACAATTCTTAACGTTAATATATGATGAGTATATATATATAATGGTCATGCACATAATGAATATGACATTTACATGGCTCCCCTAAATTGTGGGAGCAATTTACCTTATATTTTAATGAGTCACAAAATTAGACTAATAATATTAATACTGTGAGGAAGAATAGACTTTGGCACAGTTTTGGTACTTAAGCAGGCTCTTTGGTGGATATATCCCGGTCTCACTCTGCTTCAGCTAACAAAATGAGTTTGTGAACCGGTCTTTCAATGAAGGTGACGGCTTGTGCACATTTACCTTAGGTATCTAACTTTGACTCTGACATCATTACCTTTATTTTTCTTGCATGACCATCTTCAACAGGAAGGGCTTCTACTGTTTTTCCCAACTTCCAATTGTTTCTTGCCAAAGTTTCATCTTTTACAATTACTGTGTCATTTACTTGCCAGTTTCTATGTGGCTTTACCCATTTATTTCTCAACTGAAGAGGTTGCAAGAACACCCTTTTCCATTATGACCAAAACTCATATGCTAAGTACTGCATTTTACGCTAAGTACTGCACTCTACTCTGTCAATAACATATTTGGTGTCAGTGGTTCTAAGTGCTCAGGAGAGTTCAGTGTGTCTACAGTTAGAGGACAACCATTTACTATGGATTCTGCTTCTATCATGATTCATGAAAGTTCTTAAAGATTCATCATCTACCTGAGACCCATGCTGATCAAGCAATACTGAAAGTACCTTTCTCACTGTACATATATGTATGCCCATCTACGCCCTAGGGGAGCTGCCTGCCCTATTCTTAACCTTCGGTCACCTCTAGCAATCACCGGAGCTCCCCTGCAAGGAAACTCCTTCGACTTCAGATGAACCAACTCACCCGGGTCATCCCTCTCGTGGATAGACAATTGTTTACATAAGGAGGAGACTGCTTCCATAATTTCCCTCCAGTTTAACTCCTGAACTCCTTCTCTTTGCTCGACATCCCTGACAATGGTTGGCCTTCTCCTCTGGCCAATACCTTCTTCTCCACCTTCCAGTGTCACACCTGCATCTCTCACCTCACCCTCCGTATGGGCAAGGCCTCCCTGGTGTTGCTGGGAGTCAGCTGAGGTTATCTCCTCCACGAGGGCCCAGTGAGCAGCGGACTTCTTCAGGATTTGGTTGCCTCGAGAGATCAGTTTGGGAAAGAGGCTGACAGCAGCTGATTCAGGTTATGGGCTGCTGCTGGATTCTCTCTCCAGACTTTTACCTCCTTTGAGGCCAGGAGCCAGGCCTCAGCTTCGGTCTACTTGGCCTTTGATCTTATTGGCTCCTTGTCAGCAAAGTAGCGGTCTGTGTGAGCAGTGCGATAGTCCACAACAAGGCCCTTTTTGTTGTAAATAAATGCTCACCGATATGGCAAGCAAACTCCTCAGTGTCTGAATTGCCGCTAGGGCCCGACTCATCACTAGACGGCATGGTGGCTATATATGGCGCTTGTCAATACCCTGAGACTCAGTATCGAGCGGGACCCTGTTGGTGTAGTGTGGATATCATTTGTCAATTGTTACAGCCTTTAAAAGGTGATAACAAGAGTGTACTGACTCTACCACTTGGAGGCCGTATCCAGAGAGTCTGGATACTGCAGTTAATCTCCCTGTCTGCTCTCCTGACTGTCTCCTGGACTGTACCTGGGTGGTTATGGAGGATCTCCATGGAAGTGATCACTTCCCCATCCTCCTTATTGCAGCAGTATCTAGCCCCTGTTGCAGTCTCCCTATGTGGAGATTGGATAAGGCAGACTGGTCCTTTTTTTACCTGTCCCATGGTGGAATGTGGATTGCAGTGTTGCTGTACATGCTAAGAAGTTAGCTCTCTCCCATTATCGTAGATGCAGGACAGAGCATTATCTTGTCGAGTTCAGGAGGGCGTGGGCTAAGGCTCATCGGTTACTCAAACAAGCTAGGCGGGACTCTTGGATGGCTTATGTGTCATCTGTAAACTCAAAGACGCCACTGTCTCAGGTGTGGAAGCGGGTGCAAAAGATTTCGGGAAAATTCACTCAAGGCAGGTCCGCCGTGCTGATGTCTAATGGTGAGCCTGTTGGTGACCCTGCAGTTGTGGCCGATATTTTTGCATCTGCCTTTGCAGTGTTCAGTCATAGAGATACTAGCTCACCAATTTTTGCCAGAGAACGGGAGATAGAGGAGGCAAGCGTGCTAGACTTCCGTTCAGAAAACGTGGAGTCTTACAACCTCCCATTTTCGTATCGTGAACTCTAAGATTGATTGATTGAATATAATTAAAATCTGGCAGCGCAACTGCCAGGGTCATATACCGCCGGACAACAAGTTAAAAAACGCCACAAAAAATATGTACATTTTCAAAATAAAGTTAATACCCATTATTAGAAATAAAACACGAAAAATAGCATAGTTTATAAAATATCAATTACTTATAAAGGTTGAAGGAGGCCCACCTCCTGTAGAAAACTAAAAACATCAATAAAATCGCTGGAGGCTCCACCAAGCATCGAAGACAGACAGTAGGCACCATCTGCCCCCTTATGTCTATGGAGGAATCTCTGACATAGGTCCCCCAGACTTGGACACTCGACCAGCAAGTGACGGACAGTAAGGGGAACAAGGCAATCATCACGAGCCCCACCACTCATCAAGAACTCATGCGTAAGCCGAGAATGCCCAAAGTGAAGCCTGGTAAGAGCCACCTCCAATTGCCAAGGCATGGAGGGGAGAACCCTCGGCACAGTCACTTTCTGAAAAAATTCTTTTAGCTTATTATCGGCAACACCATCCCATTGTCTCTGTCAACACATATGAATTGCGTATTGCAAGAAAGGTGTCACATCAGAAGCGGGAACCGGGTAGTTGGTAGGTGGCCGTCGAGATGACGCAGCTTTAGCTAGAGCATCTGCCTTATTGTCCATCACGTGTACATGTGCGGGAACCCAACAGAAATATACACAATGGCCACGACGACCAAGAAGAACAAGCCATTCTAAAATTGATAAAACCAGTGGTTTGTGGATGGGATGCATTAAAAGACTCCAGTGCAGAGAGAGCACTACGGGAGTCACTAAAAATCACAAAAGCAGTTTGGGGGAGAGTAAAAATAATTTGGAGAGCAAATAAAACTGCAGTCAGTTACACTGTATACACTGAAGCAACACGGGGAAGGCTACCCCCCCTACTGAAGGAAAGGAAGACAACACCAAAGCCTACTCCAGTATCAGTCGTAGATCCATCAGTATAGATAGGGGTAGAACCCTCATGACTCAAGGCATGCCCTAAAAAGAGAGAGAGAGAGACCTGAGAGGAAAATAAGGCCTTTTTCCAACGATGGACCTACAGAATGTTACACGAGGTAGTAGCCAGAAACCCACCCTCCGAATCCGATGAGGACAGACTGCCAGTCTTGGAACAGAAAGGGCTAACGTAACAGATCGGACCCTGTAAACAAAGGGCATTGGAAAACTAGGACACGAGTCATAAACAGATGACTGGGAATCCTGGGAAACAATGGCACAAGAAACAGAGTCTGGGAGGCGGTGAAGACAATACCAACATCTAGTCATCAATGATTGGTGACGCAAAGCCAAAGGGAGGGCATCAGCATCCACCAACAAACTCGAAATCGGGGATGACCTGAATGTCCCAGTTGCCAATCGTACACCAGCATGATGTAAAGAATCCAGTATCCGGAGATGGGCATTGGTTGCAGAGGAGTAGACCTCACACCCATATTCAAGTCCTGACAGGATAAGAAAGCTATGCAAGAGGAGGAGGGTCTTGTACCATTCCCCTTATATGTATATGTATATATGCCTCCCTCACTGTATACCCCCTCACTATATGCCCCCCCACTGTATCCAGAACTCCAGCATAAGCAGTGTTCCCAGGCTTGCGGGCACAACTAGACCCGCATGTCCAGGGAGTCGAGGGCTGATATCAGGGAGGTAACACCTATATTTCTCTGCTCCACAATTAAAGGCCGTAAATAGCTACTCCAGGACTTTCCTTCAACCATCAAGAGAGGGGTGTTACATTTTTGGTAGCAGCGGTGATTGACCCTCGTTTCTAAATGCCTCCTACAGTGTTTTAGTGCCACCAACAACTACTAGATGCACCGCCTCTAACGGCCTCGCCCTCTCGCCCTCTCTTGTGGCGTAATACCAGCTCTGCCTACAGGTGTCCCATTCCTCTCACCACAGCTGTTCTCTACATTGACCACAACCCCACACAGGCTGCGACAATCGACGTCGCCGCCCTCAGCACCTGTCTTCCCTGTTCTGACACCTGTTCAGGCACCTGTTCTGACACCTGTTCATCTGCCGGTGGCCCTCTCCAGCGTCTGCCGTTCACTCTCTGCATCTGCCACGTCACTGCCCTCTGCCACATCTGAAGCCCACCAGCTTTGCATCTGCCTGTGGTGACATTTGTCCACCCCTCAGTGTGCCTCCACATATGGTTTGGATTAAACAACCACCGTCGCGCCACTCGACCCTCCTATTCACGTATAGGCTCAAGCCCAGCGAGAAACTCCACCTCTTGCAAGATTCATCCTACATACCTACTACAAGCCTGCCTCTGGCTCCGCCCACCACGTGACCTACCTGTTCTCCCACCAGCTGATCAATGCCCTCACCTCTCCCCTCCACTTCATTCTCCATTTAGCTGTGTAACTATACTAGTGTACCTTCAACCACCCATCTGACTTTTTATAGAGATTATCCTCCGATTTTCTCCTCAGATTGTGTGTTATTGTCATAATTCATCTCCACCCCTCACTCCATCCTCACCTTCACTGCTAGTCTTTATCACTCATCTCTCATCTCACCTACTATTTATTGCAACTACCATTCCGTCATCTTCATACATTTCCATTTCCATTCTCATGGTCCATATTCTCATCTTCATACTGTAAATATATATATCACTCCTCATCTCTCATCATATATTACGTCGCCAGACTACATGTCATACTTTGCATATACGAAACTTACTCCATCCACTCTCAGTCAAGAAACAACCAATGATCACAACCCACCAGCCGAGGAAGATTCAGTGACTCATTTACGTAGTGGACGCGTGTACCCCTGCCCTGCCTCACCACCCACCACTTCCTTACTTTGTGCACAAAAACTTGCTCACCTCGTTCTCAATATATTAAAAAAAAAAAAATCCTAACCATATGAAAAATACACTGTCTGTCGTATAAAATAAAGAACGCAGTGTTGGCAACACCGACCTGGACAGGTGTGGTTGAATGGTCAAGTACAAGATTGGTCGCAGTTAGAGCAATAATTTGTGATCAGTGTTGAGACAAACAGAAAGCAGGGGAAGGAGAATGGAGTGTCACATAGTATGTTGCTATAATGTGTACGTGCAAAATGCCTTTGGGTAAAATATCACACAGGCAGCAAATACTGAACATGAAAAGGGAATAGTAATCGCACGCGTGGTATATGTCCAGACAGACAGACAGATAGACTGACAGGGACAGGGTTTGAAGAAGAAATAAGAAAACAAGGAATGAACAGACAGTGAAACGGAATGAAAGCAAAATGTAGTACACATGAAAAAAAAAAAAACTATAAGAAGAGAATCCATATATATAGAAAATTGTTAAAATATTAATGTTAGTGCAGGAGAGTACCAACTTGACCCTTTGATGATGAAAGTACATGTAACAAATCTGGCTAAATTGCGTGACCTTATGCCACCCGCCCCAATCCCTTGGTTATCGATAATTTGTACCGTCGCCAGAAACACCAGTAAAAATCTCTCTCTCTCTCTCTCTCTCTCTCTCTCTCTCTCTCGTGATCACACACACACACACACACACACATT
>JAGKTI010009855.1:11237-29876 GCA_018397915.1 Birgus latro
ACACACACGCACACGCACACGCACACGCACTCACACTCACACTCACACCACACCACACCACACCAACACAAACACCACCCTCTCAGACCCAACCTTCGTCCCATGTGGCCAGTCTCCGGATAACCTCTGAATTTACGTGTCGTACAATTTCATGAATATAGTATTAGCTGGGATGATAAAATGGACACAGGGGCAATGGATTCTTGGTGTGGTGTATCGCGAGTAGGGGAAGCTTATGAGAGAGATGGGGAAGGAAGAAAATGAGAGTGAGGGGGAGAATTGAGAGAGAGAGAGAGAGAGAAAAGAGTGAGCAGGGTGAGTGAGGAGAGGAGTAAGGAAGCGAGAAGTTGGCCCTGATATACAAGAGGAGGAAAGGAGAAGGAGAAATGTGGTGAGGAGGGAGAGAGGAAGTTGGATGGAGCTGGGGCAAAAATTTAGAAAAGCCGTTTAGCCATAGAATTATATTAGGAAAAAAAAGAATCACATAAACTCTTGATAAATTTGGAATAGTTGTATAGCACTTATTCACCTAAGATAGTTTTTGTAGGAAGTAAAAAAAAATATCTCGTTGTCTGCTTTTTTTTTTTTTTCCCCAGATTACTAATATTTGGCTGTGCATATCCCGTAATAGAGGAATTACAGTAGACTCTGATTAGGTTTACTGCATTGTTTTATATTCTCAGTAAACAGAATTTCAGCAAGTAATTTTAGTAACCTTACCAAACAGGGCATCATTTCAGGCAGGCAGAACATGATTTCTTTCGTAGGTGGGTGAGGCCATATCTTTTCCATTTAACCTTTTCACTCCGATAACATATTTTTCACTTAATTTTCGAACTGTTTGGTTTAGATACGGCCTTCATTATCCATTCTACTAAAAGAGATCACCCCTAAAATTTAATCAAAGTTTCTGGTACCCACAAGAATAAATATTGGGCTGAAGCAGAATCTTAAAAAAAAAAAAAAAATCGTATCAGGGATGACATGATTTCAGGCAGTACACGTTTTTTATTTATATATTTAATTATTTTTATTATCGACCCGGAATATTTAGCATTTCAGCTGTTTAGTAGTTTGGGTAGCGAGTATAGCAAAAACTTCACAATAACTATCAGGCAGGGCATAATTTCTTTCTTAGCGAACAGGAGGAGATGGGTCAGGTAAGCAAGATAGTTAGCATTTTAGCAGTTCAGTGATAAAGGTGGCAAGCATAGCACAGTCCCTCAATAATTCTATCAGGCAAGAGTTTATTTTAAGCAAGACACCATTTCCTTCTTAGAGAACGGGAGCAAGTGAGTCAAAGGAACAAGATATCTAGCATTTTAGCAGTTTAGGTATCGAGCACAGGAGAAAATCACAACAACTCCATTAGGTAGGACTTGATTTCTTTGCGTGGATTGAGGATCGGGCGTGTAGATGGCGAGTAGATGGAGTGTATGGCACAACATAGATTACCCCGGACCCTTCAAACTGTCCCTGAACGATTAACACGCACGCAACACAGCCCAATTAACCCAGACATAAACATAGGCGTCGTGGCAACACCAGACCAGACGTGTACATCTCTTTGGTGGACGGGCGGGGGGAGCGAGGGGGGGAAGAGGATGAGGAAGGATGGAAGTGAGGGGAGGATGGTGTGGGGTAGAAGCGGGAAGTGAGGGAGGGGGAGGTGGAAAGAGAGGAAGATGAGGAGGAGGAGGAAAGGTGATAGAAAGGTAAGGTGAGGAAGGCAAAGGGGAGGAGGATCAAGGATGGGGGAGGGATAAGGACAAGAGAGAGAGATGAAGAATAACGGAAGGAACTGAAGTGAGAGCAAAACAGTGGAATCAAAAAATTAAATAAGAACAAGTAGAAACAAAATGGACCTTTATAAAAATAAAAAATAAAAAGCAGGAACTAGTTAGAAGGGTACTGACAAACAGATCTGTGAACAAAGACCCATTTAACATAACTAACTCTTTTACCACTAAATAATAATCCTTAGCTGCTTAAAATCGCCTGTTTGGGAACCAGATAGTGAAGACATCCTGTCGTGCTTTTATAGCCACATAAATTTTTTAATAAAACGAGAAGATGAAATTTGCCGTCGACCTCCTTATATTAGCAGGCAAGAAAAAAAAATGTGTTAGGAAACTGGTTCAGAAGACAAGCGGCCCTCCAAGGAAATTCAGTAAGTTGAGGTATGGGTGTGAGGAAGAAAGTCTAGTTAAGGTTTGTGTGTTAATGAATATCTGTCTATCTACCTATCTATCTGTCTATCTATCTATCTCTGTCTATCTATGGCCGGACGCCGTAATTCCTCAAGGGATGGTCACAAACAAATCGCCTCCATGTCCCCTTGTCCCGTGCCATTTCACTCCCCTCCTCCCAGTTTACACCCATCCCCTCTCATATACCTCTCTCCTCCATCCCATCATCTCATCCTCGGTCTCCCCCTTCCTCTCCCCCCCTACACCTCAATCACATACACACTCTTAATTACTCGTAGTAAATTATTATTATTTTTTGATGTGAGCACTTAGGCGCTAATACCCACCGCCCATACTAAATACGTGCTAGGGCTGTCTCATTCAGGACTGGTGTGGTGGTGGTCCTTTCTATATCAATACAGTAACTTCTCTAACCATCGGCTTGAATGTGTTAAGGGAAGCAGTGCGCCCCTTTTCCCAGTTTAGTAAAATCGTCCGGAGATGTAAGAATAAACTCAAGAATAAGTCGCCGTCTTGAATGTGTTAAGGGAAGCAGTGCGCCTCCCCTCATAATGTGGCCTCAAGGCATCACGGGAATAAACCACCCGCATTGAAAGCCGCTATTTATATTTAGCCTTTATTAATGAGGGGGGTCTTCTGCACTATGAGGAAGGGGGAGGGGGCGCCGCTCCTGTCTAGCTCTCTTTACTTTTCCCCCCCTTTCCCCTCTAACCCTACTATGATTATTACGTTTTATCTACTGTCTACCTCTCTTCATCTCCATTTCCCCTCTTCACATTCCCACTCTTCGCATACCCCCCTTCCCCCTATCTCTATCCTGTCCACAACCTATTTTTCTTTACCCCCATTCCTCCTCTTTTCTTATTCCCATGTTTTTCCCTACAGCCCCCCTTTACTCCCCTTTCTTCGCCCTTCCTCATTACTTTCCTACCCCACCTTTTATCCCTCTATTTCTCCCTCATTTTGCACTCTTTCCCTTTCACTCGCCATCTTTCACTTTCTCCTCCTCCCCTTTTCCATTCTTCTTCACCCTTTTCTCCTCCTGTGTCCTTCCACCCTTCTCTTCTACCTTCATCTGTCCCTCACCTGCCCTGCATCTTCCACTCTTTCCCCTCCTCCCTTCTCAATCTTCCCCTCCTGCCATCTTCTCCATCTTTCTCTCTTTCTACTCTCCCTACCCTCTTTCTTCCTTCCTCCCTTTTCTCTCATCCTTCTCTGTCTTCTCTCTTCCTACGCCTTCTTCACTCTTTCTTCCCTCCTCTCTCTTTCTCCTCCCTCCTTTCTTTTTCCTCTACCTCCTCTCTTCCCTCCCTCTCCACCCTCTCCCTATCCGGTTTTCCCCTCATCACGGCCCCTTTGATATTCATCCCTCCCTTCCCCCCCCTCCTCCCCTCCTCGCTCCCTTCCTTCCTGTTTCCTCCCCTCCCCTCCTCGCACCCTTGTCTCCTGTCTCCGCCCCTCCCCTCCTCGCTCCCTTCCCTCCTGTCTCCTCCCCTCCCCTCCCCATACTCCCTTCCCCTTACTTCCTCATCCGGTACCCCTTTCCCCTCGTCGCTCTTTCTGGTTGCTTTTTTTTTTTTTCCCTAGTTCCCCTCTTCCTCTTTCATTTATTTTTCACCGCGTTCCTTTTCTGTCCTCAGTCGGTCTCTCCATTTTCTCTTTCCACCGTTTTCACATTAATTCCTTCGTTCTGTGTTTCTGTTAATTTTCGTTTCTCATTTTTCCCCCAATTGTTCCTCCCCTTTTCCCCTTTACATCCGAGTTGCTTGTTCTATCTTTTCCCCAATTTCCTTCACGTCCCCCTCTTTTCCTATCTGTACTCTTCCCTCTCTCTCTTCCTGCTTTCTCCTCTTTCTCTCTCTACTCACGTTTTATTCTCCTCCTCCTCCTTATCTCCTATCTTTCACACACTCCGCGCTTCGTTTCCCATTTTCCTTTTTTATTCTATCCTTACATTTAACTTTAAAATCAGTACTCTTGCTTCCTCTATCCCTTTCCTCTTTCCCCCCATCCCTCCTCCACTTATCTTGCAGTCTCCCGATTTTCCCTTTTCTCATCTCCCTATCTCTCCTTCCTTTCGTTTTTCGGGATTCTCATTTCTCGTCTTTCCTCTTACTCCTCTCACTTTCCCTTCTTCCTTTCTTTTTTTTTTTTTATCTTCCTCACTGTCTCGTCTCCCCTTCTTTCCAGCTTTATCTTAAATTCTTCTCAGACTCTCCCTTTTTCTCGTCTTCAGAAGTGTTGATTAATTCACCCCTTTCATTCATTCATTCATCTTCCATTTTTCGCCTCATTCTTTGTCGTTACTCCTCTCGCATTTTCTTATCCCTCTTCTAATCTTCCTTTTCCACCCTGCATTCTGCTATACTTTTTCCCTCTTTTTGTCCCTGTCTTTTCTCTTTGGCCATTTCAGTGCTACTTTCTCCCTTTCTGCTCACCTCCCATCCTTTTCTCTCCCCTCCTCTTTCCCCTCTTCCCCGATTCTTTATCTTCCCTGCCCTCCCCTTAATACTTTCCTCCTTTCCCCTTCCTTTCGTCTCTCCCTACTTTCCTCTTTTCTCTTCTGTTCCCGTCTTTTCCTCCTTTCCATTCTTCCTCTCATTTCCTCTTTCTCCTTTTCATTTTCTTCTTTCGCCCTTTCATTTTCTTCTTTCGCCTCCTTCTTAGTCCTCAGTCTTCTCAGCTTCCCCCTCCCTCCATCACTCCTGTCCAGTCTTTTCTCCACCCCTTCATTCGTCACTGCTCTTCTTCCCCTCTTTAATTCTCACCTCCCACTCTTCCTGCTGTCTTCCCTGCCTCTCTCTCTCTCTTCTTACCCTCTTTCCCTCTCTTCCCCCCTCCATTACTCTCTTCTCTCACTCTTTCTCTCCGTGCTTCCTCCTTCCTTCCTTCCTCTCTCTCTTCCATCCTTACCTTCCATTCTCACTACTCCCTCCCCTCCAGTCTCTGTTTTCTCTCCCCTCCCCTGCCCTCCCATGTCCCATCCCTCTTCCCTTCTCTCAGGCCCTCTCCCCTCTCCATCCACAGTCCTCTCTCCCCACTCCTATCTCTTCTCCGTCCTCTCTCCTCTCTTCCGTTCTCGCCGTTCATACTCGCTCTTTCCCGTCCCTTCTCTCACTCATCAGTCCTCCCTCATACCCCATCTTCCACACCCTCATTCCTTCCCCTCTCCCTCAGTCCTCCTTTCCCTCTCTCTCTTCGTCAGTCCTTCCTCCTCCCCTCTTTCCCTCCCTCCTCTTTCCGCTCTCCCCTCTCTCCCTCCCCTCTGCCTTCCCCTCTCTTCCTTCCCTTACCCTCTCTCTCAGTCTTCCCTCTCCCTCCTGCCCTCTCCCCTCTCTGTCCCTCAGTCCTTCCACCCTGTCTCCCCTCTCTCTCCTTCAGTCCTCCCACCCAGTCTCCCCTCTCCCCTCAGCCCCTCTCTTCTCCCCCTTCTCCCCTCGCCCCCGCCGGCACTCAGATTTATGTTGGTCCCGGTATAGAGGGGTCGGTCGTAACTCTCTCAGAGGAAGCACACGAACGCTGTAATGGCCCTCGTAAATATCGGTGAGGCACCATAGGTAATTGTTTTTATTAAAATCTTAAACAGACTCTATATACTCCTGCCCCTATAGGTTTTTGGGGAGGGAGTGTATGTGTTGTTGCTGTGGCTTGTAAATGATGTCGGTGTGTTCTTGTGTTTGTAAATAGGTAGTTGAAATTATAGGTGTAAATGCGTAGAGTTAGGTGTTCAGGTGCAGAACTAAATGTAAATGAGAGCTGGAGGAATGTTATTTACAGTGTACCTGATGACTCTTTAAAAATCTTCACATTAAATTACATGAGAAAATATCTAATCTTGGTTCCAGGCTTCTTAATTACACAACCAAATTAGCTTAGCATAAAGTCGTGTGCACTTAATGATATACTCACGGCTGTATATATCACTGTAATTCCCTGAGTAACAAATTCTGCAAGTCTGTTTAAGCTGGATACCTTGACTTTTGCAGTATAACTCCCTCAGTCGTATTATGTAGTAGCAGTTGTATGTAGCTTATTCTTGCTACTTCCAAACTCGTATTCCTGTCGGTTATGGGATCTCCCTAACACCACTTCCTTAGCGATTTATTTTTGGATGTGGCTGGGCAGTACCGTTCTGTGCGCTATTTTTACAGAGCATGGCGGTATTGGCAGGATTTATGTAACACCGAAGAGGACAGTACGGTGTAATGAACAAAATAAGTCGCTTAGGAAAAGGTGTTAGGGAGCCTCTTCAATAGACTGAAATAAGGGCTCCAGACGATTTTAGTCAGTTTTTTAAAGATCTCTCACTGAAGGGGTTAACGAAGGCTTTATATAACACTCAGAGGTGGAAAAATCGCCCTTCTGTATGCCGTAAAGGTGGATACAGTTTGGATTCCCCTCTGCATGTCTTATAGGTCGATACAATTTGGATTCCCCTCTGCATGCCTTATAGGTCAGTATATTTTGGATTCCCTTCTGTATGTCTTAAAGGTCGATATGTTTTGGATTCCTTTCTTCATGTCTTTTAGGTCAGTATATTTTGGATTCCTTTCTTCATGTCTTCGTCGACACACTTTGGATTCTTTCATGTCTTAGTCGATTCACTTTGGATTCCTCGCTTTGTATTGATGATCCTTGGCGACACGGACATCAACGTGGCTCCTCTCTCACCCACACACCTGGAAATTAGGAAAAGCAATACATTAACACAGGTCCTTATTCTCTCAGGTTAATGAAGTTCCGTAACACCTTTTTCTAAACGATTTATTTTGCTTTTTCCACCTGACTCTCCTATGCTGTCACATAAATTCTTCCTGTATCGCCATACTCTGCATATTTTACGTACAAAAGGACATTAACCACCCTTTTCCAAAAATAAATAGCTAAGGAAGAGGTGCTAGGGAGCTAAATAATATCATTTAAGGTTAGTGGAAACATAATCCTAGCTTTGTCCTCGCCATGCAAGGATTTAAAACACTCTTAAGCACAGGTAGACAGACAGACAGACAGGCAGACAGCTAGATAGATAGAGATATATATTTTATTGACCACAGGTTTTAAAATACACTACTTAAAAATATATCTATCTGTCTGTCTGTCTATCTATATTCTTAAAAATATGTGCAAAAAAAAAATGTCCAAATTATAACGCAAAACATATTTAAAACACATTGTCGGGCTGAAAGGGTTCGAAATTTTCTTCAGCAACCCCTTCACTACGATGAGGATTTCTTATGATGAATTAAGCCGGCTGGAAATAGTAAGAATAAACTTAAGGAAAAAAAAGTATTGGATTGAAAGAACCTGAAATGATGTCTCTTAATCCCTTCACTACGATGAGTCTCTAGAGATGAAGAAAATCGTCTGGCGGTAGTAGAGAGAGAGAGAGAGAGAGAGATACATACATACAGAGAGAGAGAGAGAACGGGAAAACGAGAACGAGAGCGAGAGAAACATCCTCGTACTGAAATAATATAATGCGGACGGCTTTACGGCTCGGCTCAGTATTTTAACCTCGCTTTTACTGCCTGAATATTGATAATTTTCCCCATAAATTCCCCAATTTGCATAACGTTAACTCAGGCTCCTATGACCCACTAGGAAAAAAATAATGTCTAGTTTTAGGTGGGATACAGTACTAGAGTTAGCCCCGTCATGAGAGGTTTTATAGGGACAATGTGAACACTCTTAGGCTCCTATGACTCTCTCTCTCTCTCTCAGCTGCATAAAACCGTCAGGCTTTAGCTAGAATAATAAAGTTCACATCACTAGCGAGTTAAAATATACCCTGGATCGCTTTATGGCCGCCCACTGTATTTTACCCTCAATTTTCGGGCCTGAATATTGATAATTTTCCCGCATAAATTTCCCCATTTGCATAGTGTTATACAAAATATTGGGGTAATTAGCATATCTATCGCCAGACCCCCCCTGTCTATCCCCCGACGGCCTTTGCAATCCGTCTTAGGCTCGACTATTGTAATTTTATTGGGTATGACTTGGGGGTATGATTTTTGTGGATTTTCTTGCACGTGAACCCGGTGGACTGAGGGCTGAAGCTGAGTCTTGGCTGGGCTGGTGTACTTTGGGGTATTATTTGAGTGTGTAATTTTATGGGTTGTGATGATGATGATGATGGTGATGATGATGATGGTGGTGATGGTGATGATGTGACGCTTGGCTCTTCCGAACGTGAACTCCGTGGACTGCAGGCAAAAGTTCACCTTCTCCTGCAGTCTATTATTCTCCTTTGAGAGAGAGAGAGAGAGAGAGAGAGAGAGAGAGAGAGAGAGAGAGAGAGAGAGAGAGAGAGAGAGAAGGGGGGGAGGGTGCTGAAGGACATTTGTATACCCGAGAAATGGAGCCGCCTGGTTATAATGATACCACCACGTGAAGGCGTCCCTCTCCAGCGCCATAGCTTTGTGGATAAGTATGACAATTGGAGACAGTGTGTGTGGAGAGAATATTGGCAGATAATTAGCATTTAGATTGCAAAGTTCGTGTTTCATTTTCCCTAATGGCGCCGTGTTCTTGGTTCAGTAAAAAGGGATCGAATAGCAGTAGAAAGGGATCGAGTGGTTTGAAAAAATATGTATAAAAGCAATAAATACCACTAGGTTACCTTTCGTGAGCTGGGGAAATAAGGAGCATGTGTTGTGGTGTATAGGGTCGTAAAGTGCCATGTAGGTCTGAAGGCTGCTGTTGATTTTTATTATTCTTCCTCATTAACTCTTTTGTGGTCGGGACAGTTCTATTGTTCTTTTCCAACTACCGCTAGACGGTTTCCTTCAGTTGATGTCGGGTCATAGGAGCCTGTGAATCTTAACCCCTTTGCTGCAAGGTATTTCTCCTGAACAAAGTAAAATTTCGTGTTTGTAGTACTAATGGCATAGCAAAGTTTTCATATTGCAGAGGTTGTGCTGAGACATGTACACGAATATTGATAACGAGAAACCTGTTTATTGTGTGGACTGCATTAACCTGTTATGCATTTCAGGATAAATTTAAGGTTAGAGAACTGAAGTTATCCTTGTCAAGAATCCCAGATCAGCAACGTTATACCTTAGTTCATCCTACTTAGATACTGTTTTCATTTTTCAGCTTATTTCCCGTAGCTCAGTGGCATAAGAAATAAACTCCACGGCACTACATCCTCTCCTTAGCATTTCTCTGTGACTACCATCATACTCCAGTGTTAAGCCCTTGTTGCAGCTCAGCATTCAAGATGGAGAGAAGGCAAATTTAGGCTAAGTTAAAGTTGACAGAGCATACCCTTTGATCAATATACGTGACTACCTCAGCTAAGATGGACCTGTTAATCTCAGCTGAGTCGGTAATTATACATGATGCTGAGTTAAGGCCGAGCATGTTTTTAGTGTGGGGTGAAAACTTTATGATGACAACGCATGGAGCATGTGGAGAGGAAAAGGATGTGGGAAACTTAAGCTTTTCACTCCGATTACATATTGAGTTGTTTCATTTTTACAACCTCCACATGCTTTTAATGTTAGGACACACTTGAACTGTGGGTTAGATGTACCTTTCATAGACCCCATCTACAAAAAAGTCTCACCTAAATTGAGTAAAATTGTCTAGAGGTATATAAAAAACAAAAGATAAAGTAAACAAGAGAACAGAGTGAAGTGGACAGAATTGACAGTAAAATGTAACCTTTATTTTAACAAAAACCTGTGGTCCTTTAGTCTCAGCGGGCCCCGTCGGTGTACCCCTTTAAGTAAAATTTCCTGTAGGTAACAGGAATAAAATAATCGGACTGACGTGAATAAAATTATATGGAAAGCTGTAATTTTTATCCCTATCAATACCTCTGGCCCTCTGTCTTGGTATAGAGGGGGAGAGCTCCGGTGTTGCCTTAAGTAAAATCGTCTGTAGGTAAAGCGAATAAAGTACTTGGACTGAAGTGAATGGAATGATTGTAAAAATGTAACCTTCATCCGTCCTGGAGGCTGTAGTGTATGTCAGAAAACAGCAAGTTAGAATTCGTCTTTGGAGTGGATGTGGTTGAGAGGAAAGTCTGGGAAAATATCTCTCGAAAAGTGAATGTAAAAACGTAATCTTTATCCGTGGCAAAACCCGCGGCCCTTTGTCTTGGTGGGCCCCGCCGGTGTTGCTCCGCCCCTCGGTCGATTGACCCACGAGAACTCAATTACTTAAACTGGAATAATGTCTTCATTGTCTGGCTTCCTTCACGGCCGAAAGAAAAAACAATGCGGAAAAAGAGTAGAAAATTGCACTGGGATATAAGTGATGATCATGAGAAGCTGGACTTACGGATCTGGCGGAATATTAACCTCTTCTGTCCAAGGGTTATATTTTAAGTAGCGTTGGGAATGTCGCATCACCTCATCCTTGGCGATTTATTCTGCACAGTATACCTCGTTACCCTCCCATCTGTGGCAGGGTCGTATTCTAAGTGGCTTTGGGAATTCGTGGCACCTCTTCCATAGTGATTTATTTTGCACATCACGCCTCGTTACTCTGTTGCAGTTATGTCATTGATGCAAACTATGACGATAAATTGACATAAATGACACACAAGAGAATAATTAGATGTAATGTAAAGTACAAAGAAAAAAATACGTGCTCCAAAGCCTTCTATACTACCTTGAATTCGGCCCCAAGAGCCTTCCCTGTACCCTTTCACAGCGAAAATACATCGCTGGGAAAGATGTGTTAAGGAGCCACTATAACCCCTTCATTCCGGTGACGTGCATTTAATTTATCTTGCAGTCTAAAGACGATTTAAATTAAGAAATCCTAAGCTGAGTAAAATCGTTTGGAGATAGCAAAAATTTCACAAAAAAATTGGTCATTGAAGGTAAGTGGTTAAACGATGAGAATAAAAGCCTTTGAATTGCAGTTTTGTTCAGCCTAACTTGGAAGAGATTTTCGTCCTTTTGCAGTTTATTTCCCATACCCCGATGACAAAATAAGGCAATCCATGGCTCTACGTCTTTTTTAATAACACTTCTTTTTTGACTAGCATCGTTTTTTTTTTTTTTTTTTTTTTCATCTCTTGCCATAGCCCGACAGTCAAGACGGAGAAGCGACAATTTTAGACCAAGTTGAAGTGAAGAGGTATAGCATCGTAACTTAGGGGAAATAACTTACTTCTTGACCAACCTACAGTGGGGAGCGTATAGCATCGTAACTTAGTTCTTGACCAATTTATAGTGATGAGAGCATAGCATCGTAACTTAGGGGGAATAACTTACCTCTTGACCAAGTTATAGTGAAGGGAGTATAGCGTCGTAACTTAGGGGGAACAACCTGCTTCTTGTCCCCCTTTTGAGGCCCCCCATCCCTCAGTGTGGAGTTAGGCCAGTGTCGTCGCCTGGCTTACGTGACCAGGGACCATTTAGGGAGCAGGAAGCAAGAAAATAATGACATGTAAATCACTCCCCCGATATCAAAATACTTGAATATTTACACAGAGCCCCAGGGCGTTTGTTTACTGAGATCTTTTTATTTTTTTTTTTTTTTTTTTTTGATCCCGGGAGAGGAGGGAGGAGGGATCCATACCTTTGTTTTGAGTCCACCTTATCCTTGTTTTCAGCCAGCACTATTTTGTTTTAAGCCTGCATTCTTTGTCTTGACCCCTTGGCCCTGCTTTGAACCCCCAGTTTTTGTTTTGAACCCGCTCCCTTTTGTTTGGGCCCTAGCAGAGAAAGGTGGAAGGGACGAGGGAGCTCACTGGACATTCTCCTACTTCCTTGTTTTGAACCCATACCCTTGTTTTGAGCCCAAATACAAGAGGACTTAGGGAGGAGGGAGCTAACCATACGTTTTCCCACACTCTGTTTTTGTATCCAGACTACTGTTTGAATTCCACACCCTTGTTTTGAGCTATGAATTGAGCACACCCCCTTGTTTTAAGCCATGAATTGAGCACACACCCTTGTTTTGAGCCATGAACTGAGCACATCCCCTTGTTTTGAGCCATGAATTGAGCACACACCCTCGTTTTGAGCCATGAATTGAGCACACCCCCTTGTATTGAGCCATGAATTGAGCACACACCCTCGTTTTGAGCCATGAATTGAGCACACACCGTTGTTTTGAGCCCAGAGTGGAGGTGGGAGAGGGGCTCAACATACGTTCCCCTGCACCGTTGTTTTTGTGCGGTGATGTACGTGCGTGCCGCCATTAGGATGAGTCTCGCCTCTATATCCTCCCAGACAGGCCTTACGTTAGTCCTTTTATATAATTTTAGGATGCTACCAGGGGGCCCTCGCGCTGGGGTATCACACTATTTGAGCAGGAGGACGTCCTTCATGTTCTGGTCTTCCTATCACCTGACGATTTTATTCAGCTTTATAACAGGATCCTACCAGGGGGCCTTCGCGCAGTGGCACAACATTTTTTGAGCTCAAAGACGTCCTTTCGCTCTGTTCTTACTATCTCCTTACGATTTATTTCAGTGTAAGATGGTTAGAACTAGCAGGGTTAGATATACATTTTAAAAAGCATGATATACTTCAATTTAACTGAGTATTTTCACTGAGTACGCTGTTTATAAGAGCAAATACGAAACTGTTAATTACGAAGACATACGCAGCCTGCATACACACACAAAAGCGTTCCAGCCACTCCGCCCTGTACACCATCTCATCAGCTATACACGATAATCCACTGTATTGACTTGGTTGTTATTGTTGTATGGCTAATAAAGCAGTAATAAAGTAATAGTATCCCCTTGTTTGCAGTCATTGCATATCATTACCGCACATAACGCTGGGCGGAATGAGGGCAGTCGGTATGTAGGAGGTAAATACAGGAAGACGAGGAAAGAAGGAATGGAGGAAGCTAAATGGAAGAAAAAAGAGAAGCTAAAGAAAGGAACAGGAAGAAAGACTAAGGAGAGAAGAGAACGAAAAGAGGGACTACAGAATGGTAGGAACGAAAGAAGCTAAAGAGTGGAAGGAACAGAAAAAGCTAAAGAAAGGAAGGAAAGGAAAGAGAGAAGATTAAGAAAGAGGGGAAAGGAAAGACAGAGAAAAAGGTAAAGAAAGTGAGAGGGAAGATAAAGAAAGGATGGAACAGAAAGAGGGAAGCTAAAGAAAGGAAGATTAATTACATATCGATTCGGCGCGAGGCTTCTAGTAGCTAATCTGATAACATTAAGCTATTAAGTTTCTTGCCGGGAATAATGCTAATCTATGTAATGGACCTGCGTATTGATCTGCCAGTATAGTGCTTCTGCCTTCTGTTTCTTGTTTTTGATGTAGTTTCTCCGTAGCTGTATATTTTTTTCCTCTTGTAGCTGTGGAACTGGTTATCTTTTCAAATAGAACGGTTGTAATTTATGATCCTGACTTTGGAAATACTGACTTAGGGGGTTAGTAAACGAGATGCATTCTAACCAAAGGACTCATTATTCCATGTCTAGGAGGTGCCTAGATCTAGAGAAATCGTCTGTCAAGTGGCTGGAGGAGAACAGAAAATCGCTGAAGCTATTTATAAAGATTATCTCAATCCTCTTCTGTCTTCTTCATGCCAGAGGTCTTTCTTAATTCTAATAAAGCAGAAATAATAATAATAATAAGACAAAAAATTGGTCATTGTAGTGAACGGCTGAAGAGCATTTATGGCCCCAGAAAGCCGTCATAAACACACACACACACACACACACCCAAGGGAACTGTACGTGTCTGGTAGAGTGTGGCCCAAAATAACTCTCCTAGGATGACTGTGACCTAGAAAGTGAGGGTGACTGTAACCTGGATAAACGGAGACCCAGGTAGTTTGTGACCTAGGAGACTGATACTGTAGGAGAATGGTTGGAGGAGTTATGGACCTAAGAAGACTGACGTTTAGGAAGACTGACACCTGGAGAGAATGGTAAGGGAGAAATACAGACCTAGGAGATTGAAACTTAAGTAGAATGTGATTTTAAAGACTATAGGAAAACTGGTGCCTGGAATGAATTGCACGGGGGAAGACAGAGGAAGGAATATTGAAATGTAAGTGGATTGTAGCTCTGAACTCCTGTTACTGAAAAAGACTTATATGGAAGGGAAGGTAGAGAGGATGGTAGTGATTTACAGGAAGACAGTGGTACTAGATCCCTTCATATCTACACATCAAGATGGCCGTGGTCTAGGAATCGCATGTCTTGTATCCAGTGTGAGGGGAAAAGTGCGTGTCTGGATCTTCGCAGTAGCTTTAGAGACAGTAATTTAGGACTGTGGCTTTAAAAAGACTACTTTCCCTTACATTTTAAGATAGTGTAGAATTTTTTTTTTTTCCTTTTCAGTCTTTCCTTTTAGATTCTCATGGCAGTTTTTCCGTGTTGCATGGTGGTCCTTGTATCTTTTTTCCTGCCGGATTTGGCCGGGGGGTTTTGTTGGTTGGGGAGAAGCCTTATAGAATTAAGAAACTTATAGAATTAGATATCATAGCCATAGTCTTCTCTGTAAGAAAGTCTCGAATGGACCACTAGGTCTGTTGTTTGCTTTCTTTAATACTCCTTTGAACTCCTTTGAGGGCTGTAAACTAGGCAGACTGTGGCACTATATAGCTATGTCCCTAGACTTCAAGATGCCTATGATCTAGGACTAGCGTGCTTCATATCCAGGGTGAGGGGGGAGAGAGAGAGAGAGAAAGAGAGTTAGAGAGAGAGAGTGTCTGGACCTTCGCTGTGGTGGGGCCAGGCGAGGGTGGAGACAGTTTATTGCTTTTGCTGTCGAGGGCTGGAGGCCACAGCAGCGAGAGCAACTTTTATTTATTGACTCCCTGGCTGTGTGTTGTGGCGGTGGCTGGCTGGGTGGTGGTGGGGGTGGCAGGGGAAGGCAAAGTTGGAGAGGGGGTGGGGGATCAGAGAGAGGGGATCAATTGATGGTTGTAAAGGGGTAGGGATTGAGGAGCTAGGGTAGGGGATTAAGGAGCTGGGATAGGGGATTAAGGAGCTAGGATAGGGGATTGGGGAGCTACGATAAGGGACTGAGAACTGAGATAGGGAAATGAGGTGAAGATGGGTAGGGGACTGAGGAGCTAGGATAGGGGACTGTGGGCTTATGATAGGGAATTGAGGAGAGGAAGAGTAGGAAACTGAGGTGCCAGGATATGGGCTTGAGGAGCTAGGATAAAGGATTGAGGAACTAGGATAGGGGACTGAGAGGCTATGATAGGGAGTTAAGGAAAGGAAGGATGGGGAACTGAAGTTGCCAGGAAGGAGTTTAGGGAGTAAATAGAAACTGAAGCTAGTGAATGAACAACTGGAATGAGTTTAACCCCTTCAGCGTGAGAGGTGTTCCCTAAGCTGAATGATAAACGGTCTGAGTATCGAGCAAAGAACATTCGTCGTTGTAAAAGAGGCTAATGGTTTCTAATCCCATCACCTAAACAGAAACATCTTAAGCTGAACAAAATCATTTGGTGTCAAGAAGAATGGATTCGAACAACCGGCTTCACAGCAAAGAGATTCAGGGAAGGGATCTGGTTGTGGATTAGGAGAGGAAGTTAACTATCTCAGTCTGGTGGTGTATTTGTTTTTATTCTACTCTTGCAGTTTCTAGACGATTTTACGCGCCTTAGGATAGACTTTTCAACCTCCAAGGGAGAGATAAAGCCTTCATTAACTCTTTCATAAACAGAGGTGCTTTCCTAACTGAATTAAATTTCCTGGAGGCAGCAATCATATACTTTCAATTACGTCATTGGGTTGAAGAGATGTAGTTGACTGATTTAGCCCAATCACTCCTACGACGCATTTTTTCATTTCTTTCCTGCTGTCACCGAGCGATTTTATTTTATCTGTGAATTATTTTTCGAACTGGAGGGGTTAGATACAGGCTTCATTAACTTCTTCACCGCTAGATATCTCTCCTAGTGTGAATAAAATCGTCCATACTCTTGCAACTCTAACATTATATAAAAATACCACCTCTCCATTTTGATTACCGAGTTACGAGTATAGCAAGAGATTAACGTTAGACTATAATGCCAGTCACGAAGAAGTGCCATGGAGAGGATGTAGGGCTGCAGTACTGTCCTATCCTGCCAATGACCTACGTGAAATAAGCTGCAAAGGGACGGAACTCTGGGCCGGGTAAAGGTAAAAGGAGTTTAGTGGTTGCAGGAAGAAATAAAATAACTCGAAGTGAAGGGGTAAATTCATCCTGGTAGAGAGTCTCTGGTCCGTATTCTCGTAGGTTAAGGAGGCTCCGTAACACCCCTTTCTTAGCAACTTATTTTTTGGCTATGGCAGGTTAATATTCTTTTGTACTTTATTTATGCAGAGTATGTTGATGTAGCAAGGATTTATGTAACGCAGAAGAGGATAGTAAGGTGTAATAAGCACACTCAATCTCTTAGGAGAATATATTAGGGAGCTTTCTTACCTGACGAGAACAGGAGCCCAGGAGGAAGACAGGGCAAGGAAAAGGCCGTTGAAGCATTACTTACAGCTTAGGGGAATGAGAAGAGAACGAGAATTAGAGCTTGGGGGAAAGAGGAGAATTAGAGCTTAGGGGAAAGAGAAGAGGAGAATTAGAGCTTATGGGAAAGAGAAGAGAAGAATTGGAGCTTAGGGGAAAGATAAGAGAATTGGAGCTTAGGGGAAAGAGAAGAGAAGGAAAAGAGAAGAGAAGAATTGGAGCTTGGGGGGAAAGAGAAGAGAAGAATTGGAGCTTAGGGGAAAGAGAAGAGAAGGAAAAGAGAAGAGAAGAACTGGAGCTTGGGGGGAAAGAGAAGAGAAGGAAAAGAGAAGACCAGAAGAATTAGGGCTTAGGGGAAAGAGATGAATTAATAGTTAAGTGCGTGCCTGTGGTGGTGAGATGCAATTATGGATTAGAAAGAAAAGGTATGGATGTGGGGGGAGGGGTCAGCATTACTGAAAAGGTAGAACTGATAACACATGAGAAAATTATAGTGTATTAGATGGTGCTGGGAGATTGTGTAGTGGGAGCGAGAAGTGGAGAGAGAGGGAGGATCGAGGACAGCGAAGAAAGTGAGGACCAAGTGGAAGGAGCGAATGGGAGGATAGCGTGAATAGGGGGTCGAGTGGAGAGAGGGTGGAAAGATTGAAATGAGTGGAAAGACAGGATCACGTGGAAAGACAGGATCGAGTGGAGGGAGCGGATCAAGTGGCAGAGCAGCAGAGGAAGCAGAACTAATTCGTTAATACAAGAGGTATAATTATATCATTCGGTATGTAGCTGGGGTGTAATTTCGCTAATTTCCGTAATATTATGACTGGCTATTGTCTTTACAGTTGTCTTTTCAGTTGCACAGTGGGGGATAAGAGTTAACTTGATATTTAACCGTTTCTATTAACTTTCTTTTTGCGTGATAGCCTTAAGCTGAGAGAGGTTTGGTGCGTCTTACAATCGGTGACGAAAGTTTCCCTATTATCTCGCTTTTTCCGCTTCTTACTTTCCTCTGTTGAGTAGTATTCCTCATCTAAAAGAGGCCTGGTGTACGGTTCTGCCCATGGGTGATTTGCCATTAAATGATGCGTCGAGGAGCAGTGTGATGGACATGCCCTAAAAGTGAAGTAGACGCAGTGAAATATTAGACGATCTTTTGTCCCTCGCTGTACGTTTTACATTGTTACCAGGGCCCTAAGCAGTACAACAAAAAATAATAATAAAATCGAGTGGGACTCTGCCATCGGGGTGGTAACTCACCTGACCCAAAGTTTCGGACTTTATGCACCACAGGGCCAACTTCAGTAATTGGTCCACTCGAAAAGCGAGCCCAATAAACAATAAATTGCGCCTCACAATTTTGTTTTCGACCCCCCCTTCGCACGGCGTATGGATTTCCACCATGGGATATTTGCCGATTTTCGCACCGCATCCACACAGGGACTCTCTCTCATGGACGATTTACCTTCTGTGGTGGTGACTGTGAAGCCAGAAATCATCTTGCCTTCCCTCCCTCCACCTTGTTTCACCTCGCTCTAACACCCCACCTCGCTTCACTTTGTTCCAGCCATACATCACCTCACACTTCCTTGTCCTGTTGTACCCTACCCTGCTCAACCTTGTCCTCACATACTCCACCAGCTTCATCTTGCTCCACCATCTCATGTCTCCACTAGGCCCCATCTCGCTTCCCTTAGGATTTTGCCATTTTCTTGCCCCCATTTCAGTCATCCTCGCCTCTCCTCCCTCTGCCTCGTCCCTCCTCGCCCCAGCTCACCCCTCCCCTTCCTGTCTCGCCCTTTGTAAACCTCGTCCCTGCTCGCTCCAACTCACCTCTCCTCGCCCCAACTCACCTCTTCTCAATCCTCCTCGTCCCACGGCACGTCTCCTCGTCCCATTCTAGTTTCATATCGTCCCACCTCACCCCTTCATAGTTTTCCTGAGGAACACCAGACCTCCAGACCCCCAGTACACACGCCTGGTGTCGACTCGTATAAGAGCAAGAAATAAGTGGTGTCAAAAATGCTGCCAGTTTCGGT
>JAGKTI010009856.1:12242-23966 GCA_018397915.1 Birgus latro
CCATTTTCGAAGATAATTTTGAAAAGGAAGTGTAGTGTGTTGCGTGTATGTAGTTTGGTGTTGACAGTTAGAGAAACTTGTATTGGAGAGCATGCTGGTCTACTCTCTGTGTAACTGAGACACTGAAAAAGTTCAGCAAAGGATGGTCAGGAACAAGTCCTGAGGGCTGATGAAACGGGAGCTCCAGCACTCCCTGTCATCAGCTTTCCATCCTCCTTGGGAGTACTGCCCTGCTCGACTGGTGCTAGTCTCCTCACCTACATGTAGGTCGGTAGCAATATTTTGTTTCACTGACCAATTTTTTCATAATATCTAACCGCTTCACGCAAATTACAGTGAGCCTGTCACCACATCATCATGAAATTCTATACTTTTGTGTTATGCTAAATGAAAATATAGTCATGATGCAAGGATAATGCTTTAGAATTACGTTTCAAGTGACTGGGTTCACAGACATTCATTAAGCCTGTCACATACACCCTATAGTATCTCAGTGATAATACTTTGTGTAGAGACAAGACAGTCCTATTAAAATGTTCATAACTGAAGGTAACTTCCCTAATAATTAATCTAATTATTCGATTACAGTCACTGTAAGTCCATTCACTCACTGTGTACTCCCTTGTTGTTTTGCAGGCAGATTTTGATCCCAGATTGCTCCAGGCTTTTGCAACTTCTGTGTGTGTGTGTGTGTGTGTGTGTGTGTGTGTGTGTGTGTGTGTGTGTGTGGCAGTTCTAGTAGGTGGCTTAGCAGATCTCTTGCATATTGTTCTGAACTGAAAAACCTTTCATAGACACAGCCGTGGGAAGCAACCTATGTCCCTCTGTTCATGCAAATGTATCCATTTTAGTATGGTTATTTTTATCATTTGGCATGTGAATCCATCTCAGATAATGACTGCAGGATGCCTTCACAAAACACCCATACACACTACTTGTAGTGAAAAGTACTGTAACCTCATAAAATGTATAAAATAAAGCAGGCTATTCGTTGCACTGGCTGCTCAAAACACACTGTTGTCCTGGCATGTGGTGCCCATGTAACATCACGGGCCAAGGTGACCAATCATAGATGGCCTGCGCAAAACCTACCTTATTTTGGTCCAGAGATGAACACACTGTTTGAGTCTTTACATTGTGCATATAGTCAAGAGATTGTCCTTGAGAGTTCTGTTCTGGTCATTAACATTTCTGTGTACAGCTCCCTGTTCAACGACCACTCCTCTTGCTATAGAAGGCTTTTTTTTTTTTTTTTTTAACTTCCACATCTTCCTTGTGAGTGCTAGGTCCTTTCTTCATTGCCCAGTTCTGTAGCACTTTCTCACATATCAGTAATTTGTGTTGTGCACATTCTTCACTATTATAACTTTCACATTCTTTACAGTAACCCCCTATTAGCCCTCCTGACCAGGGAATAGTCAGTCTGGCTAATATTACATTACCCCCAGGCTCATGTAAATCAGTCTACTCCCTTTTTTCGAAAATCTGTGTTGGACGTAGTCATGTTCATTACTTTTCCAAATTCTAGTATGCTTTCACTCTGATTTCCTCATACCATACTTACGTTACATCCTCTGTGCACCCCTTTGAATCTTTCTGCCTTTGCACCCACATGAGCAGATTTTATATGGCCAAAACTATAATGCCATCATCCTCAATACCACCAACCTCACATATTAAATCATCCCTGAATCTGTCATTCTCGTTATCATCCAAGCCAACCCATGGAGCATATGCTGATACTTTTGCTGCCAGGAGTTTGCGAAACAGTTGTTTCAACACTGTAATCCATTCATTGACTCACTACATTGATGACATATTCCCCCCATTTCTCTTGGGAAAGCTCATCCACTTAACCACATCTGTCCACACTTCCAAAATAACATACCTACTATTCTTCCCATCAATTATTTTTTGCTGATTTTCCTCAAAACCTAACCTTTTGTATGCAGCAGACATCCACACACCTGCTCAAGTTCTTCACCAGTTTCTCTTCTCTACCCCCTTAAGACACCCACATTCCAAAATGACACTCTGAACCCCGTGAGTGATTTAGTTTCCTTAAGCTTGCTTTTATCGTTTGACTTTGATTTAGTCATAATCAGTAAGAAAAGGAGATGGACCACTGACCACTGGGCCTCTCCTGCCCACACAGCCACAAGCCTAGGCAGTGGACCAAGGACCCTTTGACCACTAGTTGAGAAAAGTGTTGGGGAGAGTATACTGGCAAACTCTCCATGTCACTGACACACTGAAAAGGTTCAGCAAAGGGGTATGGTCAGAATAAACTGAAGTCTAGGGAAACAGGAACACCACTTCTCTCTATCACCAGGTTTCCTTATTTTAACTCAACAAGATAGAATGGTTCTACTCTAAGTTTTATTATAGTCTATGTATCTATCTATCTATAGCCCGACGCCCTTATACCCCAAAGAGTGGCCACAGACAAAACACCTCCAAGTTGCTCTGTCACCCACCATTTGCCTACCCTCCCCCCAGCTCACTCCCCCCTCCCTCATATACCTCTCAACTCCATTCCTTCACCTCATCCTCGGTCTTCCCCTCTCTCTCCCTCCCACCACTTCACCTATATACACCCTCTTGGTCAGTCTTTCATTCTCCATTCTCTCCACATGTCCAAACCACCTCAGTGTATTTCCTTTAATCTCAGCCACATCCACATCCACCCCACAACATTCCTTCACATCTTCATTCGTCAGCCTGTCCCTCCATGTCACTCCACATGCTCCTCTCAAGTAGCTCATTTCCACTGCTCACACTCTTGACTTGTTACCCTCTAGCAAGGTCCACGCCTCGCTTCCATACGTCAGGGTAGGGATCGCAGTACTATCATGCAGTGAATTCTTGACTTCCATACTCACCGCCCTATTTCTCATCGCCACTTTCAGTGAACCAACAACCTTCCATCCCTACTGTACCCTTTCAAGCATTTCATCCCCAAAACTTCCATCCTTACTCATCACACTACCCAAGTACTTGAATGCACTCACATTCTTCATATCCTCACCATCCAGCCTCACTGTGCATTCTGTGACTTAATTCCTCTCAAACACCATAACTTTACTCTTATTTACATCGGCTTTCATTTACATCGACTTTCAGATTCCTCTTCTTACACACTGACCCAAACTCATTCACCTAACCTTGCAGCTCCCATTCATCTTCACTCAGCAATACTGTATCATCAGCAATGAACAACACCGGAGTCTTCCACATCTCACCCTCATTCATTAGAGCCACCCCCACATCCACTGCCCTACCTTGCACCTACTTTACAACCCCATCCATGTATATAAACAGCCATGGAGACATCACACAACCCTGTTTCAGTCCTACATTCAGATCAAAGAACTCACTCAGCTCACCATCCACTCGCACAGTAGCCCTTCACAGCACTCAACAATTTCCCTTCCACTTCATATATTCGTAATATCTTCCACATATCTTGCCCATCTATTCTGTCATAAGCTTTCTCCAAGTCCATGAAGGCAGCAAACACTTTCTTTCCCTTCTCTAGATACTTCTCCACTAAACATCTTAATACAAATATCTGATCTGCACACCCTTTTCCCTTCCTAAGTCCCCCTTGTTCCTCTTGAACTAGCTCCTCTGTTATATGCCTAACCCTATCAATAAGTATTCCAGCATATTTTCCAGTCACACTAAGAAGGCAAATACCCCTATGGTTACCACATACTTCTCTTTCCTCTTTTCATTTGTATAAAGGAACAATTATATTTGATATCCAGTCCTCTGGAACCCTTCCCTCTTCCCAAGCCAATCTACACAACCTCCATATCCACTCCACAACAATCTGACACCCATACTTCATCATTTCACCACACACTCCATCAATTCCTGGGGCCTTTCCCAACTCGATGTTCTTCATTGCTTCCACTACTTCTGCCCTACTGATCTCTTCCTCCCTCCCCCCACCTCTTCTTCTCCCAGCCATTCCCCAGCCACTTATACTCGCACTGCTCTCACTCTTTACATTCAACAAATCCTCAGAGTGCTCCTTCCATCTGCTCAATTTCTCTCTCTTCTCCACCAGCAATCTTTTATTCCCATCTGTTACTTCCCTACTATATCCCCATTCACACTGTCTTACTTTATTTACCTCCTTCCAAAACAATTTCTTACTCTCCCTCCATTTTACACTCAAATTCTTCCCATACACTTTCTTCTTACTCTCCCTCACCAATCTCTTCACCTCCCTTCAGCTCACATATACCTCTCTCTCTCTTCTCTCTCTCTCTCATCTTCCCCCCTACCTCTGCTTGCTAGCCATTCACTATATGCCTTCTTCTTTTGTCCCACAGCTTGTTTCACCTCATCATTCCACCATGCTGTCCCGTGCACACCCTTGTATCTCCTCCTCACTCCACAAACCACCTCACATGCTGCGCCTATCTCTTCCTTGAAAATCTTACATACATCTTCCACCCCTTCCATCTGCCCTAACTCATACCTTCCCAATCTTTTTTCCACTATGCTCTTATACTCTGCCATTTTCTCACTATCTTCCAACCTCTCCACTATTCTCACAGGAGCTATTTCCTCCTGTCTTCCCCTTCATCTCTTCACCCACTTTCTTTGCAGGCTTACCTTGGCCATCACTAAGTGATGGTCTGAGATTCCATCCTCCACCCTCTTCACACTCTTGCATCCAAGTGAGTGGATGATGGTTGCCACCACCTTCTACTTCTGTTATAGTGACAGAAACAAAATGAAATATTTGGTGTAGAAGGCTTTTTTCCTGTGGAATGGAGAGTAGTAGCATAAGGGAAGAGGGTGGCCAGTGTTATGCATCCTTTGATACAAAACACAGGACTCAGTGCAAATGCTTCAAGAGGACTGTGTGAAGATGTGTTAAATCTGGATAATTAAGGTGCTCCAGCCAGATTGAGCCTGTGTAGGTTTAAAGGGAGGCGGTGGCTTAGTCGGTAGAGAGGTGGCCTTCAGTCCCAAAGGACCCAGGTTCAAATCCCCGCTGGGGCGGGGAACAGTTTAAGGATTTGAATTTCATTAAATCAGGCTTTAATAATCTACCAGAAGACCCGCCGACATGTCGTAAAAATACCCCCGCTAATACCAATACACCAGTCCACACCAGTCCTATGTGAGACAGCCCTAGCATGTATTCAATATGGACAGTGGGTGTTAGCGCCGAAGTGGTGACATGTAGAGGTGTAGGGTATGTAGGAGGACTGCTGGGCCTAGATAGCAGGCTGTGAAGTCTATGCCCAGAGTTGGGTGGTTGGGGTTTATTGCTCATGTAATGCCACCCAAGGCTGTGTGAGACTGGTCATCCTCATCTTAAATATCAGGACCAACTTGCCTAGCCCCTGGCTTCTACACTCCTTATGGGGCAACACAAGTTTAGATGATGTATGTATGAAATTGATTTGGGTAAAGTTTGAAAAGTCATCAGTGAGGGCAGTGGAAGTGGAGCTGTTAAGGAATATGTGCTGACTGTGTAGATTGGACAGGATGAGAAAAGGAAAGAATTCAAGTGAGCTGATGTCATCGTTGATCAACCCCAGTCTCTGTGGCCAAATAGATCCATCAACCAGAGGTAGGCAACTGCCGCTGCAGGGCTGTCCTGTGCAGTGAATGGATGTTTCCTCGTGGTTGGCAAGGGTGACCAGCTGCATTCCCTCAGGTAGTATTGTGTGAGCCATAAGCCACAACCTTTGGACTCTAACCTATATGGGTTCGCAGTTGATTAGATCAACTAAACCTTGTAGACAACCAGATTTTTTTTTTTTTTTGTGCCAGCTTCTCAAAGGCATGGATGTTTGAATTATTATGGCCTGTTCCACTTGCCATGCCATTTGATAATGCTGCTACTTTTATGTTTTGTGTTTTAGATCATACCTCACCATTTTTCTTGTGTGGGAATTAGGGTGATGATAATATTCCTCCTTCCTATGGAATAGGTATGTAGAAAATGGATAATTGAGTTTACTGTATTTCTCTTTCTCTGCTGTGTGGACTGTACCTAACCCTATGAAGGGGAGGGGGTGGGGAGAGAAGGCCAAGATGATCGTGGTTCCCTGTACAGTAAGCTCTCCATTTTGGCTGGTCTATGTTTGGCAGATTTACAGTTGGCAGGAAAATTCAGAATCGTGTCCCCTTTATTTTTACAACTAAAGGCACACAATTGGTGAATAATTCTCAAGCACAAACCACAAACCACTGCCCCAAACAAAAGATTTTGAGGCCAAATGGTTTTCAAAAATCCAAATTTGATATATTGGCTTGAAAAATGCCAACCTGGCAACCCTGTTATTTAGCCCAGTCAGCTGAGACTGTACACAAGATCTGATCACTCTCTGTTTTAATCGCAAACACGAAGAAAACAAGTAAGTGATAGAGGCAATTGAACGTGTAAATGTGAAAGATGACATGGAAGAAGAACATAGCCTGCCAGTGGATATTGACTTTGAAGGTTTTGATGAAATGGTGGCAGAGGCAGAAGCAGCGACGGAGGCAATGGTGGAGGAGAGGCCCAGAAAGGGGACCATGGAGTTGGATGGTAGTCTAACTTTGTCAGCCTTGGATACTAGTTTAGTCTATCATTGCACCTCAGTTTCTGTTTATAGGTTAGTTTTCAAAAGTTATGTTAATATACTATTTACTTATTACCTCTCAGCAATAGAATAAAAGTGGGATAGGAGAAAAATCAAGCTTTTTATTGACCCCTCAGAACCAGTTAAAATTTTTCCCATTTAAGTAAGCCCTTGGATTTGGCAAAATTGGGTTTGGCGAGGTTATTTTGGCTCCAATTAGTCGCCAAAATGGAGGGCTTACTTAACCCGCTGAGTCCCACCAACGTACGATGCACGTCAGTACTTTTTTCCACAGGTAGACTCACCGACGTTCATCGTACATCAGTCAGTTGCAAGGCCCGTTGTTTGCACATTTTTCAAGATTCGGGGGTGATTTTTGATAGGCACATGTGGGAGACCTTCCTCTACTTGCTGTCAAGTGGGGATACTGCCTGGCCTCACCTGACCCCCCTCCCCCCCTCCCCTCACACTTGGCAATTCACCTGTTAGCAGTAACCTGGCCAGTAAAGATATGTTGCCCCTCGGTCTCTCCAATGACGAAATTCCCGGTGAAAGTGATTCCTGAGGTGGAGGACAAAGAAACAAAGAAGCTAGAGGAGAACAAACAGAAGTGATGAGGTGGTAGTGTCGTAAAGAAAGGTGCCATCTTCTGTGGTTTTGGGTGAGTGAACAATGCTTTTATCACCTATATTATTGTGTGAAAACCAATATAGACTTGTACTACACATAAATTCGTACCAAATAAATAAATAAATACGTAATATAAAGTGACTTGAATTAGTTAACCTTTCCATAGTTCATTTTCTTTAGCCAGTTACCCTGAGAAATAAGGAAAATGTAAGGCTGACTGACACCTGTACCAACTTTTATAAGCTCAGGAGGGCGATTTCTCTATGAATTTTTGATGTTTCTCACCAAAAGCAGAGGTTTGAGTCCCCCCTCAAAAAAGTTGAAAATCGGTCGGGTTCTGAGGGGGTGTTGGGTAAAAAATCGGTCGGGACTGGATGGGTTAATGTTACAGGCAGCAGCTAAATCAGTTGGAGTGATTAGCTGGGAGCCTTCTTGTTGTGTTATCCTTATATTCCATTTCATAGAACTAAATATCATAGTCATAGTTTTCATTGTAACAAGCAGCCTTGAAAGAAAGGATCATTAGTTTTTTTTTATGCTTGCCTTCCTTTTGTACCCCTTTGTATTAGTGTAGGGACGTGTTTCATGACTGCCTGTCACATATGTTCTATGAGATGAGTGATTGTGGTTCGTGACCACGCTTTAACTCGCCGAGCCCCACCAACGTACGACGCACATCACTACTTTTTTCCACAGACAGGCCCACTGACGTGCATCGTATGTCACTCAATTGCAAGGCCCATCGTGTGCACATTTTTCAACATTCGCGGGTGATTTTTGGTCTATCCTTCTTTCCTTCAATCCTCTTTTGTCTTTCTTTCCTTCATTCTTTCTTTGTCCTTCAGCCTATGGGTGACTTTACACTCCTTCTTCTGCCTTTCTTTCCTTCATTCTTTCCTCATCCTTCTGCCTGTGGGTGACTCTACACTGAGTGACAAGCCAAATGGTTTCCTGTACACCAAGAAACCATTTACTACACTGGGTAGTAACCATATAACCAAATTTTGGCGCCTGGTGGTTTTGTGGGTAATTATGGCACTCCAGTCAGATTGAGCTGGTGAAGCATTATATTCTGGGGGTGGTTGGGGTTTGTTGCTTATGTAATGCCACTCAGGGATGAGTGAGGCTGGTCACTCACATCTTAAATGTCAGGACCAACTTGCCTAGCCCCGGGCTCCTACGCTCCTCTGTGGGGTGACATAGGATTGGATAATGGATGGATTAATATGTGGGAGACCTTCCTCTACTTGCTGTCAAACAGGGATACTGCCTGACCCCACCTGACCCCCCCTCCCCCCACACTGGGCAATTCACCTGTTAGCAGTAACCGGGCCAGTAAAGATATGTTGTCCCACGGTCTCTCCAATGGCGAAATTCACAGTGAAAGTGATTCCTGAGGTGGAGGACAAAGAAACAAAGAAGCTAGAGGTAGAAACAAATAGAAGTCATGAGGTGGTAATGTTGTAAAGGAAGGTGCCATATGCTGTTTTTTTTTTTTATAGGTGCCATATGCTGTTTTTTTTTTTATAGGTGCCATATGCTGTTTTTTTTTTTTATGTGTCCGACTCTGGGCATAGGCTTCACAGCCTGCTATCATGGCCCAGCAGTCTTCCTACATACCATGTCACCACTTCAGCGCTAACACCCACCGTCCATATTGAATACATGCTAGGGCTCTCATACAGGACTGGTGTATTGGTATTAGCGGGGGTATTTTTATGACATGTCGGCGGGTCTTCTGGTAGATCAGTAAAGCCTGATTTGTTGAATTTCAAATCCTTAAACTGTTCCCTGCCCCAGCGAGGATTCGAACCTGGGTCCGTGAGACCGCAGGCCACCTCTCTACCGATTGAGCTGAGTGAACAATGCTTTTATCACCCATATTATTGTGTGAAAACCAATATAGACTTGTACTACACATAAATTCGTACCAAATAAATAAGTAAATATGTAATTTAAAGTGGCTTAAATTAGTTAACCCATTCATAGTTCGTTTTCTTTAGCCAGGTACCCTGAAAAAGAAGGAAAACATAAGGCTGAATGACACCTGTATCAACATTTTTAAGCTCAGGAAGGAGATTTCTATATGAATTTTCGATGTTTCTCACCGAAAGCGGAGGTTTGAGTTAAAAAAAAAAAAAAAAGTTGAAAATCGGTCAGGTTCTGAGGGTGTGTTTCGTAAAAAATCGGTCGAGACTGGGCGGGTTAAATGTAAGGACTGAGTTGCCTTGCCCTGCCCCATGTTTCTTGATGGGCCAGTAGAGGATGGGATGAGGGATGCACTCACTGCAGAATCTCAGCCCCAAAGAGAATACAGCATAAGGAAAAATTTTGTGCAACTTGCACGCCTATACATGATAGCATGGTAAAAAAAACCTCTCATACTAGGTTCATTTAACATGAAGTCTTCCTTGTAACACAGTTACAGTAATTTGTAGGCTTACATGAAGGAGTGTTAGTGCCAGCTTTAACATACGGGTGTGAGACTATGGTGTGGCATGACAATAAAAAGTCAAGAGTAAGAGCAGTGGAGATGGGACTGTAGAGGAATGTATGTAGAGTACAGAGAGTGGATAGGATACAGAATAATGTGATTCGTGAAAGATACGGAGTGAAGAAGTCGGTGGACACAAGAATTGAAGAGAGTGTACTGAGGTGGTATGGTCATGTGGAGAGAATGGATGACAATACAGTGGTGAAAAAAATATATCTGAGCGAATATGAAGGAGGGAGGAGGAGGCAAAGTAGGCCAAGAAGAAGGTGGAGAGGTATGGTGGATGAGTGTGTGAGGAAGAGAGGTATGGAAGTTGGTGAGGCTAAGGGACTGACAAGAGATTGAGTTGGCTGGATGAATTTTGTGCAGAGAAATGTATGACCAGGGATTTGGCACCCCATTTTTACCTGACAGCATTTGAATTAACTCAGTCAGATAGGTATACGGAAGGATTTGGCACCCCATTTTTACCTGACAGCATTTGAATTAACTCAGTCAGATAGGTATACGTGAAGCTACAGTACATGTTGGAAATCTTTTGGCCTATCAGATGTAGTCAGGATTCCGTGGGCTTGAGTGATGAGTGAATGGAAGCGTGGCCCATTGAATTGGACAAACTTTGGCAATCTGGATGCTGCTACTCCTCACTCCACCCTAAAGGAGGTCCAGATGATGATGTATACATTGTTTTAAGCTGCATTATCTGAACATTTCATTACTGATATCTTTCATTCCATGTTTTTCTTGACAGAAGAGAAAAGTATTGAGGACGATGGAGATGATGGTAGTGCCATCATGGAAGGTGATCATGAACTGGCTCCTGTTGACACCCTCTCTCAAGATGGCTCTCAAAATGCCTATGATGAAGATGAAGATGAGGAGGAATATGAGACAGTGACAGTGACAGATGCTGAGGGAGTGAACTATGATGATAAAATGGACTATGGGGCTGAGATGGATGCCTTGGAAAAGTTAAGAGGTAAGTCTCCAATCGATGAAAACAGTTGATGATAATGATATGGTTCTGCTTGGTAGGTGCCAGCTGTGAAATATTCATAGGAGACATCATTGCATTTCTTCATCACGAGTTTGTTTTGCTTGCCACACTTTCACTTTCTCTTTTGTTATTTATACTGTATTGTTCTTAATACATATAGTTAGTATCCACCATTAGCACACGAGGTGATACAGAGGTACTATGTGCAGAAGTACCACCCCCCCTCCCCCCATCATTCTGGCCTCCTTTCTCACTCTAAGGCAGGGTAAGGAGTAGCAGCGTCCAGACAGCCCAAGTATGCCCAATCCAATGGGCCACGCATCCATTCACTCATTATTCAAGTCCCTAGAATCCTGGCTCCAACTGATATGCCAAAAACTTCCACCACATTCCGTAGCTTCACATTATTATTATTATTAATATGTGTCAAGAGAGGAGGTTTGTGTCAGGAGAGGAGGGTGTGCATTTGTATTAGAGGTAGACTATGAGATAATGCTGATTTTATGTGTGCGGCATGTCGGGGAGAGCAGATGGAGATTGTTAGGCGTGAAAGGATTGAACTTTCTGGTGAGTCTCTTGAGTGTGTGGAGGAGTTTTGTTATCTGGGAGACATGTTATGTGCTGAAGGTGGGGTTGGAGTTAGCTCGGTTGCTAGGGTGAGAAATAGTTGGAAGAAGGTCAGGGAGCTGTTGCCTCTCCTGACATTGAGAGGACTCTTCTTACGTGCTAAGGGGTCTTTGTATGCAGCATGTGTTACTAGTGCGATGCTGTATGGTAGTGAGACCTGGGCAGTAAAGGAAGAGGATATTTGCAGGCTTAAACGTACAGAAATGACAATGATTAGGTGGATGTGCAATGCTTCCCTGTGTGCAAGGGCTGGGGGGGCTGGGTTTACGATGGAAGAGTTGAGAGGTAGGATGGGACTGGAGTGTATTGGTGTTGTGATGAGGAGAGGTAGGCTGATCTGGTTTGGACATGTGGAGAGGATGAGGGATGATAATTGGGTA
>JAGKTI010009857.1:0-10564 GCA_018397915.1 Birgus latro
CGGGAATTCCGAAGCATCCTTGCCGCAGGCCCTCACTTCGAGCTGAGAACTCACGGAAAGAGGACGAATCCACAGGTCGGTCTAGAGTATATTCCTTGTTTCCCCCCCCCCTTACGTCTCAATAATTAGTCTTCATTCTATATATATATATATAAAGTAAGTTGTCTGTTAATATTCCCCAATTCCATTATGTGACTTCGAGCTGATAACTCACGGAAAGAGGACGAATCCACAGATTGTCGGTGTGGCGTCGAGAAGTCTGGTTGCCATCTACGAAAAGCCTCGTAGTGCTAATTGCCAAAGCCCTTACACAGTTCCACTTAATTCATTTCTTATGCAGAGTTGTCATTTATGTATTCGTATGGTCCACTTAGATAAGCCTTTTCTCCTAAAGTGAAGTATTCTAGTTAAAAGCAAGTGTGTTTTTTAGTGTCGGATTTCCTAACATACAGGGTATTGCAAGCGTTGTGTACTTATATATATTGAATTATTCTTGTGCAACCAATCATATACGTAGATATGTCATACTGTGTAGACCCATGGAAATTAGGGGTGAATTTACTAAATCTAGAGTAATCCTTGGTGACAAGTTGTGAGCCTGGGAAAAAGTCTACGAGTCCATTTGAGACCGTGGTTTATGCAAGTAACGCCAGAGTTTGTAATATTCTTTTTCTCTTTACTTGTGTACCTTGTGTTGGTTAAGAGGTCGAGTTATGTGTACAGTGGGGCCCCTTGGATAGCGACCTTATTAGTCCTTCAAAATGGCCATTATCCATGAAATCGCTACCCGAGGGGCAAACTTCTTACCTAAAAAAATTAATACAGTCCTGGACTCCTTCAGCTATACCCCTAATTTCCTCCATTACCCATCAGTATCACGTCATATTTCTTCAGTACTGTAATAAGATAAACGTATACTACATAGAGTATTCAAAATATTATCTTTTACTTTTCCTCCATGCAGTATTGTTTCTTTGGCTTGCCACACATGTATTGTCTGGCCTTTTCGGTCAGTTTTACATTACCAGCACTTCCTGTTTTTTCCCTGGGCCACCACCACCACTTGGGCCAGCCCCCGAAGTTGAAGCCATGATATTAGAACACTCGGTAGCCAGACAATAAATGGAAGGTCACAAAAAGCTTTAACAGTGGCGAGACTGTGACAAGTTGAATGAATGCGCGGCGCGTGGATAAACAAACAATCTTCTTCTTCTTGGGGTAACTGTGGGGAGGTTCACCTTCCACCCGTCAGTATCGCCTAGATACTGGAATCCCCAAAGAGAAAAAGTAAGGGTAAAGGAAAAATTTAAAACTGTAAAATTTGGTAGAAGAGAGATGGTTGGGGATTAGTTATGAGAAAAGCTTAAGATACATACTTTCACTCCACATGGGTCAATGAACTGAATGACGATAGACTCGCACTCACTGTCAGTGTTACCAGGGTCAGACCTTGGCAACTCTGCCCACCTGCTCGCTACGTGTTAAATGCCTAGCGGATTTACGCTAACCGTGCAGCACTAATCGCTATGAGATAGTTTCATTCCTGTCGCTATCTGTGGATTCGCTACTCAAAAAAACGCTATCTGAGGGGCTCCACTGTATTCTTAATGTATGTATTATGTGTATCGGGTGAGTAATTCATCTGTGTGCAGTATTATCAACATCTTGTTGAGTGTAAAAGCCCAAGCATCTTCAGTGGTGGTGTTCTCTAGATTAATTAGTTTGTACCTTGATATGTGAGTCAGCTTGATTTATTCTCTGTGGAGGAGAGAGTATTATTTTTAACCAGTTATTCTGGAGGAATCAGAGACTGAAGGATAACTGTGTACTAGTCGCTTTTTGTTCGAAGGATAATTTTATTTTATGTATATTAAGGGTAGTAAATCTTAGTTAATTAAATTTTCTTATGTGTTTGATCTCAATTCCTCTAGGATGTTTGACTGTGAGATCGAGTGGCCCGCAAGGTATGTTACTATCTATAAAATTCACACACTCATATTTTCTCACGCTACCCTGATTACTGTTCCTAGGCCTCAGTGTCCCATCTTCCACTGAGTGGGACTAATAACTTTCCTGGAAATCGCTGGGTGGTGGCAGCCTACCAAATTGATTCTACTTCTACCTGTTGGTATTTCTTCCTAGTGGTAATCAATTTACGAGGCCTACTTTAAAAATTCTAGGATTTCTTCCTCGGTAGTATTCAGTAATCAGTAAATATAAAATAAATTCGTACAGTCAAAAGTTCTACCTGCTAGTAATGGTGTCAACCAGCGAGATTTAGATAGTGGTAGATAGATCTTCATTTTAAGGGAACTCGAAAATACCTCCCTTACACTGGTGGCACATCGGTGGAATTTAGATAGATTTAGATAAATTAACATTTTTGCGGAACGACACTGATGGCTAAAGCGCTAGGATTTAGATAGATAAAAATCCTGCGTTACAGTAGTAGAGGAATGGAATAAGCTTTCTAGTAAAGTAGTTGCTGCCCCTTCCATTGTGAGTTTCAAGCATAGGCTAGATAAGCGTATGACAAATAAGGGGTGGGTATAAAAAAAGGAAAAAAAATCTTATAACCAATACTAATTCATACTTTTTCCTTTTCAGGTTTCACTAAGATAGTCTCTATTCTCCTTTCACATTTTCCTATAAAATGTCCACGCCAGTTTATCTATGCTGCGTGGTGTTCTTTCTGACTTTTTCCTGACAGCTTCCGATGGAGGGTTTGGATGGCGGGGGAGAGCCTTCTTCTTTGCTGTCCTTATCTCATCCTAGTAGTTCAGTTACTCTTCTAGGAGCTGCCTAGCATAGGCCAACCGGCCTACTGCAGTTATCCTCTCTTCTTATGTTCTTATGTAATCGGAGCTGACCAGGTGCTAATCCATCAGACCATCCAGTTTCATACCCCATGGGAGAGCCAACCTTCGGGGGACCGGCAATTTTCTCATTTAGGACTGAATATTCAACCCTTTCACTCCCTTTTCCAACCATACTCACAAAGCTCACATGCAAAATAACTGAAAACTACCATAAACATATTTTATGTCAAAATTTTGGAAAAAATATAATTTTTTTTTTCGAGCCAATCCTAACATACAGTGTTATGTACTGAAATCATTCGATATCATCATATCTAATATGTGCACAACATTTCAGCTCCATTCATACTGTTTTTTGGGGGGGAAAAAATGATAACGCGTGTGATGTTGCGCGGCGGTAATACTGTTGACCACTGTGGCGGATATTCGTTGCTGATCTTTCTGCAACTTATGCACTCCATTGCAAGCCACAGAATGGGTCTAGGAAGCTGGGATTTGCACTGTTAGGTGCATCTGAACTTCCTCTTCAAAATGGCAAAGGAATAAAAATAAATCAATTTTCAAAACTTCAGAAAATGGCCCTGGCGTTGGCCAGGGATGCACGTAAAATTCCGGACCTACAGCTATGGAGGGGTTAAATAAAAAAAATAAACAAATCAATTATTCTTTTAATTTATTCGATTTATTTGATTGTTTTTATTTATTTGATTTTTCTGTTTATTATATAGCTAGTATTTCTATATATTATATAGCTAGTATCAGTAGGATGGAAGTGGTGGAAGCAATGAAGAAAGTTAAAATGGCGAAAGCCCCAGGAACTGATGGAGTGTGTGGAATGCTGAAGCATGGGGGAGAGATAGTAATGGAATGGATGTGGAAGGTGTGCAGATTGGCTTAGGAGGAGGGTAGAGTCCCAGAGGATTGGAAGTCAGGTACAATTATTCCTCTGTACAAAGGAAAAGGGGAAAAAGCAGTGTGTGGTAACCACGGGCATTTGCCTTCTCAGTGTAATAGGAAAAATATATGGTAGGATACTTATTGACAGTTAGGGAAATTACAGAGGAATTAGTTGGAGAAGAACAGGGAGGTTTTAGGAAGGGAAGAGGTTGTGTAGACCAGATATTCATTCTTAGATCCTTAGTGGAGAAGTTTCTAGAGAAGGGCAAGAAGTTGTATGCAGCCTTCATGGATCTGGAGAAAGCATATGACAGGGTGGATAGACAAGGATTGTGGAAGGTATTAAGAATATATGGAGTGGATAGGAAGTTGTTGAAGGCAGTGAAGAGTATGTATGAGGGTGCTAAGGCTGCAGTGCATGTGGATGGCAAACTGAGTGAATCTTTCCATTTGAAGGTTGGATTGAAACAAGGATGTGTCATGTCTCCATGGTTGTTCAATCTGTACATGGATGGGGTTATAAAAGAGATACAAGGTCGGGCAGTGGATGTTGGAGCGGCCCTAGTGAGAGAGGGCAGTGTTTGGAAACTCCCTGTACTGTTGTTTGCAGATGATACTGTGTTGTTGAGCGAAGACGAAGGGGAGCTGCAAGGCTTGGTAGATGAGTTTGGGAGAGTGTGTAAGAAATGGAATCTAAAGGTGAATGTAGGGAAGAGTAAAGTGATGGTCTTCGAGAGAAGTGAAGCCAGTGAATGTACAGTGAGATTGGATAAGTACCTGGGCAGTAAGGATGGAAGTCTGGAGGGTGAAGTGCTCGAAAGGGTGCAGCAGGGAAGGAAGATTGCTGGTTCGTTGAAAGCAGTGATAAGAAACAGGGAGGTGAGCATGGAAGTGAAAAAGTTGTTACATAACAGTATTGTGATACCAACTCTAACATATGGAAGTGAAGCTTGGACCCTGTTAGAAGAACAGAAGTCAAGAGTGAGAGCAGTGGAAATGAGTTATTTGAGAGGAGCATGTGGAGTCACATGGAGAGACTGACTAACAAATGAGGAAGTGAAGGAGCATTGTGGTGTGGTTGTGGACGTGATGAGAAGCGTTAGGAGAAACACGTTAAGGTGGTTTGGGCATGTGGAGAGGATGGAAAGTGAAAGACTGACGAGGAGAGTGTATGTGAGTGAGGTGGAGGGGGTGAGAGGGAGGGGGAGGCCGAGGATGAGATGGAGGGATGGAGTGGAGAGGTATATGAGAGAGGAGGGTGTGAGTTGGAAGCGTGGTAGTGAAATGGCGGGGGACAGAGTGACATGGAGGCGATTTGTTTGTGGCCACCCCATGCGGGATTGAGGCGTCTGGCAATAGATAGATAGTATTTTGAAAGCATTATACTGAATACTGTTAACTTCATGTCCTGTCTATCTACTGATGGTTCAGGCTGAAAGCCACTGCCCAGATTCCAGATACATACCTGTTGAAGTCCTGTCTGTACACTACTGGTTAAGGCTGAGTTGCAGTGGTAATCAAAACAGTATATTCCAAAGCTGACTGTATTACCACACAGAAAACTCTGAAGCTGATATTATATGACATGGCCTTAAGAGACCAAGCATAACCTACCTAGTGTTATGGCTTTGGTTTTTTATTTATGGCTCATTATTTCAGATGTACAAATAATTTCAATACTCAAGTACACATTTTTTTTCATTCATTCATCATCCAATCCTACGTTGCCCCAAGGGGAGCGTAGGAGCCTGGGGCTAGGCAAGTTGGTCCTGACATTTAAGATGAGAGTGACCAGCCTCACTCATCCATGAGTGGCTTTACATGAACAATAAACCACAACCACCCCTTGGATATAAACCTTCACCAGCTCAATCCGACTGGAGCGCCGTAATTACCCACTAAACCACCAGGCACCAAAATTTGCTTATTAGGTTACCACCCAGTGTAGTAAATGGTTTCCCGGTGTACGGGAAACCATTTGGCTTGTCATTCACTGTAGAGTCACCCACAGGCAGAAGGAAGAGGAAAGAATGAAGGAAGGAAAGACAGACCAGGGAGTGTAAAGTCACCCGTAGGCAGAAGGATGAGAAAAGAATGAAGGAAAGAAAGACAGAAGAGGATGGAGAGAAAGATGGATGGAGGAGAGGAAAAGGCAGACACATGAGCAGAACTACATTGAGTATGTGGATTTTTTCTCATAGAATGCAGCGATTTCTAATGGCACAATTCTCCAAAATCTGCTAACTTAATGCTTAAGTATCTGAATAAATGAATGTCAACACAAAGTTATACACAACTTTCATAAACCTTCAGATTTTATTTTCATTAACTTAAAAAAAAAAAATCAAAGATATAAAAAAAATCATGATTTCTTTTAGAAAAAAAGTAAACAATGACTTAATCAGATGATTAAATCAATTTGATTTAATCAATGCCAACCCTGCTTCTTACATATCTCCAACAAGCACTTCATTCCGATCTCTCCACTACACTTAATCATGTCTGCATATGCTTCATCAACCCGAGCTGCATTCCCATTTTTCAGCTGCCTCACAGCGTTCTTCACATGTAAGAGTGTCTCATTTCCTGGCACTGCATTCCTTCTCTGCACACCCCCAAAACCAATCATTTTTACAGTGGCTCTGCTCTTTCTATTCCCATTCATCAGGCTTTCAAAATATTCTTTCCATCTGGTCTTTACTTCATCTCCATGGGTTAATAATCTACCACTTACATCCTTTCACTTTCGTATTTCTTTCTGGTGTCAATTCTACATTTCCTCACCTCTTTCTGGAATAACTTCCTTTTTTCAGGGTAATTTGCATTTATTTTTCTTCATAGATCATTTACCTCCTTCTTTTTCTTCTTCACTAGTCTCTTTACATGCCTCTTGCTCTCAATATATTCAGTTCTTATTTCAGTTGAACATATGTCCTGTAACAACTCCAGCCACTTCTTCCTCTTTTCCTGCACTGCTTTCTTAACATCTTCATCCCACCATGCCATATCTTTCTTCTTTGTTGTTACTCTTACCACACCACACACCGCTTTAGCATTCCTAATTAAGCAATCCCTATATGCATTCCACAGGCTGTCCAGATCCATTTCATTCCAGTTCACTGATTCTAACTCATCCCCTACTTTGGTCCTGTATTCATCTGCCATTTCTTTGATCCTCAGCTTCTCAACTTCCAGTCTTTCTCCCTGACTGCTCTCTCTCTCTCCTGGTCCACCTCACTCCTCTCACCTTGATCTTGCATATCACAATCATATGATCTGACAGACCTCCACATCGTCCTCTCACGGCCATCGTATCAGCAACGATTCTCAGCACTGACCACTCCATGAGCACATAATCAAATCAGGGATCTTTCAAAATGATCCCCGTTCCCTCCATACCACGTATTTGTAGCCTATGTGGATCTTTGTGTTTGAAATAACGAGTTACAAATGCATGACCACATTTCCTGACACATATCCTTCAGTCGCTTCCCATTATCATTTTCTCCTGCTACTCCATTACAACCCATTACTTCATCCTCAGGATCAGTGCCTACTCTTCCATTCATATCGCCCATTAAGATCACTTTATAGCTCCTGGGCATTTCTCCCACTGCTTCATCCAGCTCATCCCAAAACCTGCCTTTCTCTCTCTCTCACTCCTGTCATCACACAGTGCATATGCTACGATCACAACCACTTTCACCTTCTCAGACTTGAACCTGACATACATTCATCTCGAGCTGACACATTTGTAATTTCATTCCACTCTGCCACACCTCATTCATCAACAAGGCCACTCCTTCCTTGCATCTTCCTAGCCCATTCATGATTTCTTCAGGGTACATGAACCTGATATTATGTGCTTTGTAGACACCAAGTTAAGATAGGATATTGATATCCATATGGGAGATGGTAAATACAAACTGTGGAGAAGTGACAGAAAAGAAAAAAATGGGTAGAGGAGTGATGATAGCAGTCAAGAACAACATAAATATGGATAATGTGGAGCTGGGAAAGGGTAGGGCTGAAGTGATCAATATGAAATTAGAAACTGGAGAGAATGGCAAGAGAGATATTGCAGTAGTGTATGTTCCCCCTAAGACAAGGGTATGGAATGAAAATGAATGCCGGGAGATGCTGTCAGACATGGTTAGTTATCTACAGAAAGTGAATGAGAAAAGCAACAACATAATTCTGATGGGTGATTTTAATTGTAAAGAGGTGAACTGGGAGGAATGGGACTCAGGAGGCAGTGAAGATTCGTAGGGCACTATATATATATTGTTAAATGTAGCAATGAATAATGTAAATAACCCAGTGGATCAAAAAAGAGACAAGATTCAGAGGTGATGACACACCAGCAAGACTAGAATTAATGCTAACCAAAGAACTTGATATAATTGAATCTTTGAAATATCTGTGTCCTATAGGAAAAAGTGATCATGTGGCCACAGTTCCAGATGATAAAGGGGAATGTGGTGCCAAGAGATGAGCTTTATAGGCAGGGAAGATACAACTCTTGGAAAGCAAACTTTACAGGACTGAGGAAATTTTTCAAAAATGCAGACTGGAGAAAACTCAGAGAAACAAGAGAGATGCACAGGAAGTGGGATATCTTTCTAGACCTCTATAATATGTTCCAAGAGTAAGTGGGAAGGAAAACAGGAAAAAACATTGGTTTAGCAGAAGGTGTATGATAGCAAAACAAGAGACGGACATGGCATGGAACAACTGGAGAAAGAGAGGTAATAACAGAACAAAAGAAGAATATAGAAGAACTAGAAATGAATATACAGGACAGGAATAAGTAGAGGGGAAGAAAGGAACCTTGACAAAGGTATAACTGACAAATGTAAGGAAGAACCCAAATTGTTTTATAGATTTGTTATTGGCAAACTGAAGCAAAAGAAAGGAATCACCAAACTAAAAGTAAAATGAGAGGTCCATAAAGATGCGGCAATGCAAGCTGATATAATGAACAATTTCCAATCGGTTTTCACTAAAGAAAAGGATTTTGTGGAGGGGGAGAGAGTGACTAGAAATGTTGTGATAAAAGATATAAAAGTGGAAGTGCAGGAAGCATATAAATTACTGGAAACTCAAGTTGTGAGGAAAGCCCCAGGAACAGACAGAATCTCCAACTGGGTACTGAAGGAATGCAGAGAACGACTAGCAGAAAAGATTCACTGTTTAATTGTGTGTTCTCTTGAAGAAGGGAAAGTGCCTCAGGAATTAAATAGGGCCAATGTGGTACCAGTTTATAAGGGAGGAAACAAAAATGAACCCCTGAAATATACACCAGTGTCCCTAACCAGCATGGTTGCAAAATTGTGTGAGAGAATCCTGAAAGACAGATGGATAAATTATCTGGAGAAGATGAACATTTTGGCTGAAAGTTAGTTTGGATTCAGAAGTGACAGGTCGTGTGTTTCCAACTTGTTGAGCTTTTACTCAAGAGCGATTCATATGCTACAGGAGAGAAGCACTTGGGTGAATTGTGTGTATTTAGATTTGTACCCCACAAATGACTAATGTGGATTTTGGAGCACATAGGAGGACTGAAGGGAAAACTCCTGGAGTGAATGAGAGACTTCTTGAGATACAGACAAATGAGGACAGTAATAAAGGAGAGGATGTTGTGGATGGAGGGAAGTAACAAGTGGTGTTCCACAATGGAACACATTCTATCCATTTCTCCTTTCTCTGAAATCTCCATTCTTGGAGATTTCAATGTTCACCACCACCTTTGGCTCTCCTCTTCTTTCACTGATCCACCTGGCGAACAAGCCTACACCTTTTCTATCCTTAATGACCTAGAGCAGCTTGTACAGCACCCTACCCATATCCCCGATCGCCTTGGAGAGCGCTCCAACATACTTGACCTCTTCCTTACAACTAATCCTTCTACTTACACTGTTAATCTTTTCTCTCCGTTGGGCTCCTCCGATCACAATTGCTCCGGTGCAGCCTGGGGACCCTTCAAAAAAACGTCGTCTGTGGCACTTTGGAGCTGCAGATTGGGAGGCCCTCAGATAGTACTTCTTTGATTTTCCATGCAATGATTATTGCTTCCATGGCCAGAAGCCATCTGTGTGTGCCTTACGCATTACGGAGGTTATTCTCTCGGGCATGGAAGCATACATTCCTTTCTCATATCCTTTGTCTAATGCAAGAAAGCCTTGGTTTAATCACGTTTGTTCTAATGCTGTCCGCAACAAGGAGAGGGCCTACAAAAGGTACCGGAGCCAACCCACCCCTGAATCACATCTTTCTTATGTTTCTGCCCGGAATCGTGCTAAGTCTGTTCTTTGCTCTGCTAAAAATAATTTCATCCGCACTAAATGTTCCCAACTCTCCAACTCAAATTCTTCACGCTCCTTCTGGCACCTTGCCAAAAACCTTTCTAACAACTTTACCTCATCATCTTTCCCTCCTCTTTTCTACTCTGATGACTCTGTAGCTATTTCTTCTACTGATAAAGCCGATCTCTTCACTCAGACTTTCTCCTCCAATTCCACATTAGACGATTCCGATGTTGTTCCTCCGTCACTTCCCCCCTCTGACTTCCTCATGGCTGACATTAAAATTTCTTCAGCTGATGTATTTTCAGCCATCACTGGCCTCAATACTAACAAGGCATATGGTCCTGATGGGGTCCCTCCTGTTGTCCTCAAGAACTGTGCTTCTGTGCTTACACCCTGCCTAGGTAAACTCTTTTGCCTTTGTCTCTCAACTTGTACCTTTCCTTTTTGCTGGAAGTTTGCTCTCATTCAGCCAGTCCCAAAGAAGGGTGACCATTCCCAACCCTCTAACTATCGTCCAATTGCTTTAACATCCTGTGTCTC
>JAGKTI010009857.1:13417-29867 GCA_018397915.1 Birgus latro
TTTAAGTTTTTAGACTGGATGATCTCTTTGTCCAGGCTATTCCACAGATCTGTGCATCTGTATGGAAAACTATATTTCTTGATATCTGTCGAGCAGCTTGGCTTTTTCAGTTTCATTCCATGTCCTCTTGTTACTCTCCTATCCCATACAAACAGATCTTTTCTGTCAATTTTATCTACTCCCATCATGGCCCTGAACATGCAATCATGTCACCCCTCTCTCTCATTTCCCCTAAGGAAGGCAGACCCAGCTTTTCCAACCTCTCTCAGTACGACAGATCTGCCAGGCTATGGACCATCTTGGTTGCTGTTCTTTGTATTCTCTCAATTTTGTTTATATCTTTCTTTTTGTGTGGGAACCACATCACTGCTGCATATTCCAGCCTGGGGTGGATCATGGTCATGGTCAATTTTTTCATTATCTCCTCATCCATGTAATGAAATACTACTCTTCTGTTAGTCGAGTTTATATGTCTCTCTAACTGTCTTGTTAATCCGCTCCGTCACGACCGCTTTTTTACCCAACCCACCCCTAGAACCTGACCAATTTCAACTTGTCTTTTTTTGGCTCAAACATCTGCTTTTGGTGAGAAACATAAAAAATTCAGTGAGAAAGCACTCACCTGAAGTGAAAAATATACTACACAGGTGAGAGATCCCTCACCTGACTACCGTATTTTATTACGTCGCGCTCCATAAAAGATGCTCCCTAGGCGAGGGAAACTTAACCAAAACCACACAGCCTCGTAGATATTTATTTATTTGGTACAAATTTATATGTAGTACAAGAGTATATTGCTTTTCACACAATAATACAGGCGATATAAGCGTTGTTCCCTCACCAAATACATCAACAAATTGCACCTACCTTGGCGGTTACCTCCTCATTACTTCTGTTCATTACTAACTTTGGTGCCACATAATCTTTGTCCTCCACATCAGGAATCACTTTCGCCTTGAATTTCGTCGTCAGAGAGACCGTGGTGCTATGTGTCTTTACTGGCCAGGTCATTGCTAACAGGTGAGTTGCGAGAAAATGGCGAAAACTCCGAGGGAGGGGGTTGAACAGGGTCAGGCAGCGTTGCCACCTGGCTGGGGGTAGAGGAAGGTCTCCCACATATGCTTACCAAAAATCACCCGCGAATCTTGAAAAATGTGCAAACGATGGGCCTTGCAATTGACTGACATACGATGCACGTTGGTAGGTCTCAGAGTGAAAAGAAGTTGTGACATGCATCGTACGCTGGAGGGATGGGGCGAGTTAATGCGTTTTTCAGGTGACAAACTGTCCTGGACCAGCACTCCCAAATCTTTCTCTTCTCTCGCTTTTGTGATTGGTTCATTACTCATCAAATAATTCAGTGATGGCCTTTTGGTACTTATACCCATTTCCATCACATTTACATAATTTTGCATTGAATTTCATTTCCCATATTCGGTTCCAACTGTGAATCCTATCCAGGTCCTCCAGCAGCATTTTACAGTCTTCTTCAACTTCTACTTTCCACAAGTTCTTTGCATCATCAGCAAACAGACTTGCATAGCTGTTCATTCCATCAACAATATTGTTTACGTAAATTTGGAACATTACTGGCGCCAACACCAAGCCCTGTGGGACTCCACTTGTTACTTCCCTCTGTCCAGACATCCTGTCCATTATTACTGTCCTCATTTCTCTGTCTCTCAGAAAGTCTCTCATCCACTCCAGGAGGTTTCCTTTCAGTCGTCCTATGTGCTCCAATTTCCACGTTAGTCATTTGAGGGGTACCTTGTCAAAGACTTTCTCCAAATCTAAATACACACAATCCATCCAACCATCTCTCTCCTGTAGGACGTCAATTGCTCTTAAGTAAAAGCTCAACAAGTTGGAAACACATGACCTTCCATTTCTGAATCCAAACTGACATTCAACCAAAATGTTCATCTTCTCCAGATATTTTATCCGTCTGTCTTTCACAATTCTCTCACACAATTTTGTAACCATGCTGGTCAGGGACGCTGGTCTATAATTCAGGAGTTCTCCCTTGTTTCCTCCCTTATAAATTAGTACCACATTGGCCTTCTTCCATTGCCGAGGCACTTTCCCCTCCTCCACAAAAAACACAATTAAACAATGAATTTTATCTGCCAGTTGTTTTCTGTATTCCTTCAGTACCCAGCTAGAGATTCTGTCCGGTCCTGGGGCTTTCCTTACATCTTGAGTTTCCAGTATTTTATACACTTCCTGCACTTCCACTTTTATATCTTTTTCACTACATTCCTAGTTACTCCCTCCCCCTCCACAAAATCCCTTTCTTTACTGAAAACCGATTGGAAACATTATTTCAGCTTGCATTGCCGCATCTTTATAGACCTCTCCTTCTACTTTCAGGTAAGTGATTCCTTCCTTTTGTTTCAATTTGCCATTGACAAATCTACAAAACAACACCCCACCCCACGAAGGACCACCGGGGGTGTGCAGCCGACACAGAGTGGCTCCGGGCAGGAGCGGCTCACCTGTACAAATCCCCGGCACCCCTCTTGCTCCCAACTGACACTGCACCAGGTGAGCATCAACACCTAGGCCCGAGGAGAAATTCAACTTGCCAAGTCAGGGGTGGAGTTGCCTCCACAACTCCCAGCAACACTGAGGCACAGGCCATCGTCCATGCCTGGCTAGAGGTTGAACAGGCCATCGTCTGTTCCTCAGTTGCCTACCCCCTGCAGGGCCGCGACACAGACCATCGTCCGTGACGGGTCGAGGCTGACCAGGCCATCGTCCGCTCCTCTCCTGCAGTCTCCCCCAAGAATAGCGCCGCGACACGGGCCATCATCCATCCCTCTGCTACTTCCTCCTGCAGCCAGGCCATCGTCTGTGTCGGGCATGGGGCAGGACAGGCCATCGTCCATCCCTCTACTGCCGTCACCTGTAGGACCACGACACAGGCCATCATCCGTATTGGGCAGGAGGCTGAGCAGGCCATCGTCTGCTCCTCCCCTACAGGAGACCACCATTCCCCTTCAGGAGGCAGGGTAGAGCGAGCCCTGACTTGTGTTTTCCCTGCTGTCTGACAGGGCAGAGGAAATGCCGTGCAGGCCACCGAGCAAGGGGGAGGCTGAGCAGGCCATAGTCTGCTCCTCAATCTGCTCCTAGGATGTCTCCTGACTGAGAGGACCCTTGCCTGGCCCACCCTGTTTCCTGTGGCCGGGCGTGACGTACTCCCTCTCCTCCAGGAGGTGAGTATGGGGGAGACCCCGTGTTGAAGCATTGGCAAGGCCCAGTCCAGGGCCTTGGCTCCCTTCAGCCTGCCCCTCCAATGCAGTCACCGAGGCGGAGGTCCCACCAGCTAGGTCACCAGTGCCGAGTCCTGCCAGTGATGCCCACAGCCTGAGGTTGCTGTGAGTTGACCCTGACGGCGACTCCTTCCTCCAGCAGTTGCTGCAGTCCTGTCCCGATGGCGGCCCCAGGTTCTAGTGAGTCTGACCCCCAGACTCCCCGGGGCCTACCCAGGACTCCAGGCCTAGGCCTACCTGATGGAGGGGCCAGTCCAGCACTCCCCGGAGCCGGCGTCAGGCCCACCTGCTCTCCCTCTTCGGCCCCAGTCCCAAGCCCCACACACCTCCCAGGGGCTCCCAGAAGGGCGAGCCTCCCACAACACCACTGGCCACAGATACTGGGAGACCACTCAAACAGTGAAAGTGTGCCTGATGGGTACCAATGAATTCCCCCGGCCATGACTGTAACGCGTAGTGTATTCTATCTCAATGCATTGGCTCAAATAGTATCCTAGAGTGCCGCAGTACATAGGACTGGACGAGCATTAGTGTATTCACAGTGATGGTGTACAACATACAGAGCACAGTGCAGTCCCTTGCCTCTATTATTAACGCTTTCCTCCTCCAGTGTTACTAAACATTAAAGTGCTCTTGTGGAAACTAACTTAACATAGAGAAAGCAGTGCCACCCCTTGTATGCCAAATACCAGTTTCCCCTCTCCCCAGAGATCGGCATGCTCATGAGATGAACTAGAAGTACACTTGCCATCCGCCGGAGTGTTCCCTAGTTGTGAAATAGTTCAGTCCATCCCCCTCCCTCTCCGTACGATACTGCGACACTATTCTCACGCGTGCCTATCCTCGCGCGTGATAAATATATCAGCGTAACTAGTGTATCAGTGCTGTCCAGTGCTATAATACTGTTGATATAGAAGTCATTATAGTCATAGTTGCTAAATATACCAGTGTAACAGAAGTGCCGTGAATACTGTGTTCATACTACCATACTTTCCCACGGCAGGTAGAGAGTCATCTAACTTCTGTGTAAACTTGTCTAAAGCCAATCACTAGCTAACCCATTTTCCGTTGTAATAGTATATGTAACATTTGTCTCTGGGATTATGCTTTGGAATATATGTTTGTCAGTGGTTACTGCTGTGTTTTTGTATCCTGTCCTGTCCCTAGTATACTGACCCAGTCTTGAAAAAGAACCTGCTGTAAGTCTGTGTGTTTGAGGGGCGAGAAGTCGACACTCAGAGACATGGCAGGTTAAGCTCCTACCACTCGCATGCGCATCTGAGGAACAAGTAGTTGACCCTTAAATACGTAGCATAACACTCTCTAAGTATTCTTGTATATTCATTTCTAGTTCTTCTATATTCTTCCTTTGTTCTATTATTACCTCTCTTTCTCCAGTTGTTCCAAGCAATGTCCCTCTCTTTTTTTGCTATCATACACCTTCTGTTAACCCAATCCTTTTTCCTGATTTCTCTCCCACTTACTCTTGGCACATATTTGTCCACTCCCAAATTATAGAGGTCTAGATAGATATCCCACTTCCTCTGTATCTCTCTTGTTTCTCTGAATATTTTCCAGTCCGGATTTTCCAAAAATTTACTCAATCTTGTAAAGTTAGCTTTCTCCTAAGTTATATGTTCCCTGCCTATAAAGCTCATCTCTTGGCACCACGTTCCCTTTTATTATCTGGAACTCAATGACCACATGATCACTTTTTGCTATAGGACACAGATATTTCAAAGATTCAGTTACATCAGTTTCTTTGGTTAGCAGTAAATCTAATCTTGTTGGTGTGTTGTCACCTCTGAATCTTGTCTCTTCTATGAATCACTGGGTCACTACATTATTCATTGCTATATTTAACAATATAGTGCCCCATGAATCTTCACTGCCTCTTGAGTCCCATTCCTCCCAGTTCACCTCTTTACAATTAAAAGCAACCATCAGAATTATGTTGTTGCTTTTCTCAATCACTTTCTGTAGATACCCATGTCTGACAACATCTCCTGGTATTCATCGTCATTCCATACCCTTGTCTTAGGGGGAACATACTCGTATACTACTACCAAATCTCTCTTGCCATTCTCTTCAGTTTCTGATTTCATATTTATCACTTCAGACCTACCCTCTCCCATTTATCCACATTTATGTTGTTCTTCACTGCTATCATCACTCCTCCTCCAGTTTTTTCTTTTCTGTTTCTTCTCCACAGTTTGTATTTACCATCTCCCATACAGATATCAATATCCTTTCTTAACTTGGTCTCTACAAAGCACGTAATATCAGGTTCATGTACCCTCAAGAAATCGTTGATTTCCAACCTTGCCAATGTTAAACCATCAACATTAGTATATGCCACTTTCAAACTTTTTCCGTTGTTTTTTATTCTCTCTTCTCTCCATCGGTGCCACTTTCTCAGTTTCTGATCCATAACTCTCCAATAGAACACTGTCTTCCTCTGTTCTCTGTTCGTTTTTTGTCTTTGCCTCCTTTACTAACTTTTTTCTTTTAGCTCTTTCTTCCTCATTTGCATCTCTCCTTATCCAAACATTCTTGAACACTTCTTCTTCTGTTAATTTCCACGTTCTGTTGACAATTTCATTAACATCACCTGAGACTTAAACTTTAAGTAGCCATGCCCCTCCTTCCTCATACTTTCCTAACCTAAACACTTCTTCAATCTCTTCTTGAGCTTCATTGTTACCCTCCATAACTACTGATATTATCTCTTTGACTTTACTCAGTTCTTCTCTTTCCCTTCGTGATCTTACTGTCATATGTTTTTCTTTTACTCCTGAAATTATCACACATTTTTTACCTGCTACAGCCGTGGCTCAGTGGGTTAGAGCGCTCCGCTCTGGCCGTAGGGTCGGAGGATCGAATCCACCCAAGGGTCATTGGTAGACATCAGGAAGGGCATCCGGTCATAAAATGCTACACGCTCCAATCCAAAAAGGCCGACGCATGCAAGCATGTTGCAGCCTTCAAAAACGAAACGAAACGATCCCTGACTAAAGATTCTCTACTTCTTAGTACCCTAACCACTTCCTTCTCCACCTTTTCATTGTTTTGTTGTTCTATAATCTCTTTCAAATCTATATTTTCCTTTCTCTTGAATTTTCTTCCACTCCTTGTGTTGTTCCTTGACTTCCTTAATGTGCTCATCTTGCATCCTTGATTTTGATTTATACTCATCTAGTTTACTTTTCATCCTGGCACTTTCTTCTTCCAACCTCTTGTTTTCCCTCTTGAGCTGTTTTATTTCATTTGAGGCAGATTCATTACTCGCTTTTAACCCCTTCAGTGCCGGGTGTATTTTCATTTCGTTCTTGCAGCCACCAGACGATTTTATTCAGTGTAGGAAGGATCTGTGGAAGTGCACGGGGTTGGTACAGTCTTCGTTAACCCCTTCAGTATGAGAATCCAGTCCTGAGTACCATAAAATTGGCGGGAGGAAGCGTAAATAAAGTAGAAATAGATGTCACGCTACTGAAGTGGTTAATACTGTAACTTTTCTTTCTTGTTCAGCACTGCATGTGCAAACTTTTTCCAACTTACTCTGCAGTACATTGATCTCTTTCTCCTGTTCTAAGGTCTGTTCCTGCAACTCCCTAATTACTGACCATAGCTACCTTTTTTAACTCCTGGACATTCATCTTTGCCATTTTCTCCACTCCTGCTACTTTAGTACTTCCTTTACCCATATTTTCATCGGAGAAGTCCGCAAATTCCTCGCCACCAGATGTAAACAATGAACTATCCTTCTCCGCCACGATGAAACCATATGGAAACTTTGTACTTCCACTGTGTCTAGTACTGTACTCTTTTTATGACCGAAACCTGCGTTTTTTTTTTTAAATAATATCCCACGGAACCACCACTCACACACTCATTCACATAATCACAAGAGGCTGGTCTTCTTTTTGATGCTGATTGGGCGATTAATTCCCCACAATCCACAGGGTGCTCCGTCTCTGTCACTGACCTGTGTGTGTGTGTAGCTAGCCTGCACTCACTGGATATTGTAATAGTTATATTATTTATAAACTAAACTGCTCCATCTTCTTATAGGAAAAAAGTCTACTCAGTCAGTGCCATTTTCAGTTATTTGAAAGAAAAAAACTGACCCATTATTTAAGTGTGTTTTGTATGATTTCCCTATATACATTAGTGTGCCATTCACAGATGACTAGTTAGTGTGTGTGTGTGTGTGTGTGTATTTACCTAATTGTATTTACCTAATTGTGATATACAGGAAATGAGCTACGCTCGTGGGGTCCCGTCTCTGTTTCTCAATAAGTCAAATTTTGCCTTAAACTCATTTAAGTTTTTAGACTGGACGATCTCTTTGTCCAGGCTATTCCACAGGTCTATACATCTATACGGAAAACTATATTTCTTGATGTCCTTCGAGCAGCTTGGCTTCTTTAGTTTCATTCCATGTCCTCTTGTTGCTCTCTCATCCCACACAAACAGATTTTCTCTGTCAATTTTTTCTACTCCTATCATGGTCCTGAACACTGCAATCATGTCACCCCTCTCTCTCCTTTCCTCTAAGGAGGGCAAATCCAGCCTTTCCAGCCTCTCTCTGTATGGCAAATCTGCCAGACTAGGGACCATCTTGGTTGCTGTTCTTTGTATTCTCTCAATCTTGGTTATATCTTTCTTTTTGTGTGGGGACCACACTACTGCTGCATATTCTAACCTGGGCCGGATCATGGCCACTATCAATTTTTTTATCATCTCCTCATCCATGTAATGAAATGCCACTCTTATATTGGTCAAGAGTTTATATGTCTCTCTCACTATCTTATTTATGTGCTTTTCAGGTGACAAACTATCCTGGACCAGCACTCCCAAATCTTTCTCTTCTCTCGCTTTTCTAATTGGTTCATTACCCATCAAATAATTCAGTGATGGCCTCTTGGTACTTTTACCCATTTCCAATATTTTACATTTTTTTGCGTTGAATTTCATTTCCCACATCCGGCTCCAATCATATATCCTATCCAGATCCTCCTGTAGCATTTTACAGTCCTCTTCAACCTCTACCTTTCTCAAGATCTTTGCATCATCAGCAAACAGGCTTGCGTAGCTGTTCACTCCATCTACCATATCATTTACATAAATCAAGAACATTACTGGTGCCAACACCGAGCCCTGTGGGACACCACTTGTTACTTCCCTCCATCCAGATGTCCTGTCCTTTATTACTGTCCTCATTTGTCTGTCACTCAAAAAGTCTCTCATCCATTCCAGGAGGCTTCCCTTCAGTCGTCCTATATGCTCTAATTTCCATAATAGTCTCTTGTGGGGTACTTTGTCGAAGGCCTTCTCCAGATCTAAGTACACACAATCCACCCAACCATCTCTCTCCTGTAGCACGTCAATCGCCCTTGAGTAGAAGCTCAACAAGTTGGAAACACATGACCTTCCACTTCTGAATCCAAACTGACTTTCAGTCAAAATATTCATCTCTTCCAGATATTTTATCCATCTATCTTTCAGGATTCTCTCACACAATTTCGCAACCATGCTGGTTAGGGACACTGGTCTATAATTCAGGGGTTCTTCCTTGTTTCCTCCCTTATAGATTGGCACCACATTTGCCCTCTTCCATTCCCGAGGCACTTTCCCCTCTTCCAAGGAGCACACAATTAAATTGTGAATCTTATCCGCCAGTTGTCCTCTGCATTCCTTCAGTACCCAATTTGAGATTCCATCCGGTCCTGGGGCCTTCCTTACATCTTGAGCTCCCAGTAATTTATACACTTCCTGCACTTCCACTTTTATATCTTTTATCACTACATTTCTAATCACTTCCTCTCCTTCCACAAACTCCCTTTCCTTAGTGAAAACCGATTGGAAGCATTTGTTCATTACTTCAGCTTGCATTACTGCATCCTTGTAGACCTCTCCTTCTACTTTCAGTTTGGTGATTCCTTCCCTTTGCTTCAATTTGCCATTAACAAATCTATAAAACAATTTGGGTTCATCCTTACATTTGTCAATTATACCTTTTTCAAAGTTCCTTTCTTCCTCTCTACGTATTCCTGTATATTCATTTCTAGTTCTTTTATATTCTTCCTTTGTTCTGATATTACCTCTCTTTCTCCATTGGTTCCATGCCTTGTCCCTCTCTTTTTTCGCTATTATACACCTTCTATTAAACCACACCTTTTTCCTGTTTTCTTCCCCACTTACTCTTGGCACATATTTTTCCACTCCCAAATTGTAGAGGTCCAAAAAGATATCCCACTTCCTTTGTATCTCTCTTGTTTCTCTGAACCCTCTCCAGTCCGCATTTTCAAAAAATTTTCTCAATTCTGCAAAGTTTGCTTTCCCAAAGTTGTATCGTCCTTGCCTATAAAGCTCATCTCTTGGCACCATGTTCCCTATCATCATCTGGAACTCAATGACCACATGATCACTCTTTCCTATAGGACACAGATAATTTAATGATTCAATTACATCAGGCTCCCTGGATAGTAGCAAATCTAATCTTGCTGGTGTGTCATCACCTCTGAATCGTGTCTCTTCTTTAACCCACTGTGTCATTACATTATTCATTGCTATATTTAACAATTTTGTGCCCCACGAATCTTCGCTGCCTCCCGAGTCCCATTCCTCCCAGTTCACCTCCTTACAATTAAAGTCACCCATTAGGATTATATTGTTGCTTTTCTCGATCACTTTCTGTAGATAACTAACCATGTCTGACAACATCTCCTGGTATTCATCGTCATTCCATGCTCTCGTCTTAGGGGGAACATATACCACTGCCATATCTCTCTTACCATTCTCCCCAGTTTCTAATTTCAAATTTATGGCTTCGGCCCTGCCCTCTGCCATTTCCACAGTATCTACGTTTATATTGTCCTTCACTGCTATCATCACTCCTCCTCCCATTTTTTCTTTTCTGTCTCTTCTCCATAATTTGTATTTCCCACCTCCCATATGAATATCAATATCTTCTTTCAATTTAGTTTCTACAAAGCACATAACATCAGGTTCGTGTGCCCTCAAAAAATCATTGATTTCTAACCTTGCCGATATTAGTCCATCAATGTTTGTGTACGCCACTTTCAAACTTTTTTCATCGTTTTTTATACTCTCGTCTCCCCTTCCTTCCGTCGATACCACTTTCTCAATTTCTGGTCCATAACTCTCCAATAGAACTCTGTCTTCTCTTTCTCCGTTCGTTGTTCGTTTTTTGTCTTTGCTTCCTTTACTAACTCCTTTAATTTAGCTCTTTCCTCTTCATTTGCATCTCTCCTAATCCAAACATTTTGAAACCCCTCTTTCCCTGACAATTTCCACGTTCTACTTATGATTTCATTCACTATTACTTGGGACTTAAACTTTACTTTCATGGGCCTTGCCCCACCATCCTCGTACTTTCCTAACCTAAACACTTCTTCAATCTCTTCTTGGGCTTCATTGTTTCCTTCCATAACCAGTGATATTATTTCTTTAGCCTTGCTCAGTTCCTCTCTTTCTCTTTCAGATCTCACTGTCATTCGTTTTTCTTTTATTCCTGAAATTATCACACATTTTTTCTTGTCTGCTACATCCCTAACCAAAGATTCTCTACTTCTTAGTACTCTAACCACTTCCTTTTCCACTTTTTCCTTACTTTGTTGTTCTATGATTTCCTTCAAATTTACATTTCCTTCCTCCTGTATTTTCTTCCATCCCTTATGTTGCTCCTTGATTTCCTGAATATGCTCATCTTGCCTCCTCGATTTTGATTCGTATTCATCTAGTTTACTTTTTATTCTGTCCCTTTCTTCTTCCAAACTCTTATTCTCCCTCTTCAGCTGTTTTATTTCATTTGATGCGGATTCATTATTCGCCTTTAATTCTGTAACTTCTTTTTCTTGTTCCTCACTACGTGTGCTAACCTTTTCCAGTCTATTCTGTAGGACTTTGATCTCTCTCTCTTGCTCTATGGTCCGTTCCTGCAGCTGCTTAATTACTTCCCATACCTTTTTTAACTCCTGGACATTCCTCTCCGCCGTTTTCTCTACTCCTGCTATTCTTGTTTGTTGCAGCTCATCACTTCCTTTGCCTACATTTAGCTCGGAGAAGCCCGCAAATTCCCCCTCGCCAGTTGTAAACAATCCTCCGTCTCTCTCCGCCATGATACAACCATATGGAAACTTTCTTTTTCACTTTGTCTCGTATTTTTCGGGCCGAAACTTGTGTTTTTTTAAACTAATATCCGACGGGACCACCACTCACGCATTCAACCACATAATCACAATAGGCTATCTCCTTTTCGCTGCTAGTTCTGCGATTATTTCCCCTCGATCCAGGAGCAGCTCCGTCTCTCTCCCTCTCCCCTGTGTGTGTGTGTGTGTGCGTATTTACCTAATTGTGACATACAGGAAATGAGCTATGCTCGTGGGGTCCCGTCTCTGTTTCTCGATAAGTCAAATTTTGCTTTAACCCGCCCAGTCCCACAGCAATTTTACCCAACCCACCACCAGAACCCGACCAATTTTCAACTTGTCTTTTTTTTTTTGCTCAAACCTTTGCTTTTGGTGAGAAACATCAAAAATTCTGTGAGAAAGCGCTCACCTGAAGTGAAAAATATTCTAAACAGGTAAGAGATCCCTCACCTGACTACCGCTTTTTATCATGCTGCGCTCCATAAAATACGCTCCCTTTGCGAGGGAAACTTAACCAACCACACAGACCCATAGATATTTATTTATTTGGTACAAATTTATATTTAGTACACGAGTATATTGCTTTTCACACAATAATATAGGCGATATAAGCATTGTTCCATCACTAAATACATCAACATTTTGCACCTAACTTGGCAATGTTACCTCCTCATTACTTCTGTTCATTACTAACTCTGATGCAAAATAATCTTTGTCCTCCACATCAGGAATCACTTTTGCCTTGAATTTCATCGTCAGAGAGACCGTGGTGCTACGTGTCTTTACTGACCAGGTCACTGCTAACAAGTGAGTTGCGAAAAAATCGCGCACCCCCTCGAGGGGAGGGGGGTGAACAGGGTCAGGCAATGTTGCCGCCTGGCTGGGAGTAGAGGAAGGTCTACCATATATGCCTACCAAAAATCACCTGCGAATCTTGAAAAATGTGCAAATGACGAACCTTGCAATTGACTGACATACGATGCATGTTGGTGGGTCTCAGCATGAAAAAAAGTTGTGACGTGCATCGTACGTCGGGGGGACTAGTGGGCGGGTTAAGAGAATGTGAGTGAATTTAAGTACTTGGGCAGTGTGATGAGTAAGGATGGTAGTCTGGAGGGTGAAGTGCTCGAAAGGGTGCAGCAGGGAAGGAAGGTTGCTGGTTCGTTGAAAGCAGTGATAAGAAACAGGGAGGTGAGCATGGAAGTGAAAAAGTTGTTACATGACAGTATTGTGGAAGTGAAGCTTGGACCCTGTTGGAAGGACAGAAGTCAAGAGTGAGAGCAGTGGAAATGAGTTATTTGAGAGGAGCATGTGGAGTCACATGGAGAGACAGACTAACAAATGAGGAAGTGAAGGAGCGTTGTGGTGTGGTTGAGGATGTGATGGGAAGCGTTAGGAGAAACACGTTAAGGTGGTTTGGGCATGTGGAGAGGATGGAGAGTGAAAGATTGACAAGGAGAGTGTATATGAGTGAGGTGGAGGGGGCGAGATGGAGAGGGAGGCCGAGGATGAGATGGAGGGATGGAGTGGAGAGGTATATGAGAGAGGGGGTGTGAGTTGGGAGCGTGGTAGTGAAATGGCAGGGGACAGAGTGACATGGAGGCGATTTGTTTGTGGCCACCCCGTTCGGGATTGAGGCGTCTGGCAATAGATAGATAGATAGAAGTTTTTAGACTGGACGATCTCTTTGTCCAGACTATTCCACAGGTCTATGCATCTGTAAGGAAAACTGTATTTCTTGATATCTTTCAAGAAGCTTGGCTTCGTCAATTTCATTCAGTGTCCTCTTGTTACTGTCTCATCCCACCCAAACAGATCTTTGTCAATGTTGTCTACTCCCATCCTGGTCCTGAGCACTGTGATCATGTTGCCCCTCTCCTTTTGTCTAAGGAAGGCAAATCCAGCCTTTCCAGTCTCTCTCTCTAAAACAGATCTGTCAGACTTGGGACCATCTTGGTTGCTGTCCTTTGTATTCTCTCAATCTTGTTTATATCTTTCTTTTTGTGTGGGGACCACACTACTGCTGCATATTTTAACCTGGGTTGGATCATGGCCACTATCAATTTTTTCATCATTTCCTCATCCATGTAATGAAATGCTGCTCTTATGTTGGTCAAGAGTTTATATGTCTCTCTAACTATCTTGTTAGTGTGTTTCCCGGTGACATATTATCCTGGACTGGCACTCCCAAATCTTTCTCTTCTTTTGCTTTTGTAATTGGTTCATAACCCACCAAATAATTCAGTGATGGCCTCTTGGTACTTTTACCCATTTCCAATACTTTACATTTTTTTGCGTTGAATTTTATTTCCTACATCCGGCTCCAATCTTGTATCCTATCCAGATCCTCCTGCAGCATTTTACAGTCCTCTTCAACCCCTACCTTCCTCAAGGTCTTTGTATCATTAGGAAACAGACTTGCATAACTGTTCACTCCAACTACCATATCATTTATGTAAATCAGGAACATTACTGGTGCCAACACCGAGCCATGTAGGACACCACTTGTTACTTCCCTCCATCCAGATGTCCTCTCCTTTATTACTGTCCCCATTTGTCTGTCTCTCAAAAAGTCTCTCATCCATTCCAGGAGGTTTCCCTTCAGTCCTCCTATATGCCCTAATTTCCATATTAGTCTCTTATAGGGTACCTTGTCGAAGGCCTTTTCCAAATCGAAATACACACAATCCACCCAACCATCTCTATCCTGTAGCACGTCCATTGCTCTTGAGTAAAAGCTCAACAAGTTGGAAACACATTACCTTCCACTTCTGAAACCAAACTGGCTTTCAGTCAAAATATTCGTCTCTTCCAGATATTTTATCCACCTGTCTTTCACGATTCTTTCGCACAATTTTGCAACCATGCTGGTAAGGGACACTGGTCTATAATTCAGGGGTTCTTCCTTGTTTCCTCCCTTGTAAATCGGTACCACATTTGCCCTCTTTTATTCCCGAGGCACTTTCCCCTCTTCCAAAGAACACACAATTAAACTGTGAATCTTATCCGCCAGTTGTTCTCTGCTTTCCTTCAGTACCCAATTAGAGATTCCATCCAGTCCTGGGGCTTTCCTTACATCTTGAGTTTCCAGTAATTTATACACTTTCCATTTCCATTCTTATATCTTTTATCACTACATTTCTAGTCACTCCCTCCCCCTCCACAAACTCACTTTCATTAATGAAAACCGACTGGAAACATTTGTTCATTATTTCAGCTTGCATTGCCACATCTTTATAGACCTCTCTTCCTACTTTCAGTTTGGTGATTCCTTCCTTTTGTTTCAATTTGCCACTGACAAATCTATAAAGCAATTTGGATTGATCCATACATTTGTCAATTATACCTTTTTCAAAGTTCCTTTCTTCCTCTCTACGTATCCTTGTATATTCACTTCAAGTTCTTTTATATTCTTCCTTTGTTCTGTTATTACCTCTCTTTCTCCAGTTGTTCCACATCATGTCCCTCTCTTTTTTTTGCTATAATTCACCTTCTATTAAACCATTTCTTTTTCCTGTTTTCTTTCCCTCTTACTCTTGGCACATATTTTTCCACTCCCAAATTATAGAGGTCTAGAAAGATATCCCACTTCCTCTGTATCTCTCTTGCTTCTCTGAATTTTCTCTAATCTGTATTTTCAAAAAATTTTCTCAATTCTGTAAAGTTTGCTTTCCCAAAGTTTTATCTTCCCTGCCTATAAAGCTCATCTCTTGGCACCATGTTCTCTATTATCATCTGGAATTCATTGACCACATGATCAATTTCTCCTATAGGACACAGATATTTCAAAGATTCAGTTACATCAGTTTCTTTGGTTAGCAGTAAATCTAATCTTGCTGGTGTCTCATCACCTCGGAATCGTGGCTCTTCTTTGACCCACTGGGTCATTACATTATTCATTGCTATATTTAACGATATAGTGCCCCACGAATCTTCACTGCCTCCTGAGTCCCAATCCTCCCAGTTCACTTCTTTACAATTAAAATCATCCATTAGAATTATATTGTTGCTTTTCATAATCACTTTCTGTAAATAACTAACCATGTCTGACATCTCCTGGTATTCACTGTCATTCCATGCTCTTGTCTTAAAGGAAACATACAGTATACAACTACCATATCTCTCTTACGATTCTCTCCAGTTTCTAATTTCATATTTATCACTTCAGTCCTATCCTCTCCCATTTCCACAGTATCCACATTTATGTCGTTCTTCGCTGCTATCATCACTCCTTCTCCCGTTTTTTGTTTCCTGTCTCTTCTCTACAGATCGTAATCACCATCTCGCATGTGGATATCAATATCTTCTCTTAATTTGGTCTCTTTGTTACAAAGCACATAACATCAGGTTCGTATATCCTCAAGAAATCGTTGATTTTAAACATTGCCGATATTAAACCATCAATATTAGTGTACGCCACTTTCAAACTTTTTCCGTTGTTTATTATACCCTCTTCTCTCCTTCTCTCTGTCAGTACCACTTCCTCAATTTCTGATCCATAACTCTCCAATAAAACACTTCCTTCTCTTCCTCCGTTCTCTGTTCGTTTTTTGCCTTTGCTTCCTTTACTAACTCCTTTATTTTAGCTCTTTTTTCCTCATTTGCATCTCTCCTTATCCAAAAATATTTGAACCCCTCTTTGTCTGATATTTTCCATGTTCTACTGATGATTTCATTTACCATTACCTGTGTGTGAGTGTGTGTGTGTGCATAAACAATAAGCAATTAATAATACAGTAATCCCACAAATATCCGGACATCCAATAACCGGACATACTCACTATACGGATATTCTGGGCTGCCCAACCCCCAAAATGCAAAAAAATCTGGAAAAAATTGATTAATTTTCGATTTTTTGGGACCGCGTCAGTTTGAATTTCCCGCGCGCGCCGATCCCCTCTGTTTACACTCGTGGCACCACTATCTGTCGCCATTACCCACTCCCCTCCTCCCTCGTGAACAACTCCAAAAATGGCGGCCGAAGTGATTGCTTTTGTGGTGATA